>WAAB01013540.1:0-47664 GCA_013389865.1 Piaya cayana | reverse complement strand
GGTGTTCAAGGCTGGGTTGGGACCTTGGATAGCCTGGTCTGATAGGAGGTGGCCCTGCGTATTGCAGAAGGTTGGAACTAGGTGATCTTTAAGGTCCCTTCCAACCCAAACTATTTTATGATTCTCACCCATTCCAACAGAGAGACTCAGGGGAAAACAAATCCCTCCTCAAATAACCATATACTGCTCCCACTGGACTTAAGTCACACATAGAATATCCGAACCACAAAACAAAACACATCAACTCTTAGTCAGAAGCGAGTACTTTGTGTTTATTGCTACAGTGCCAAAGTAAAGGCTTATTTTTTACTTCTACTGATTACCAACAAGTCATTTATTTCATCTACACTTAAAGCCTTCACAATGGTTCAAAATATTTAATAGCCAGAAGGTTTGGATGTGTGAAACTAGGCACACCTGTTGTTAATGCTACAGAAATGCCTGCTTTTATAAGGTTTCCTACTTGAAAGGTATACATAGGTCAGACAAAGATTTGAAGTAACACAGATCTATGTATATTTCAACAACATAATAATCCCAACTCATTTAAAAATTGAGCTGAATATTAACTGTTAACAGAGGAGCAGACAAAGTAGATCCTCCCTTACCACTTAGTTACAAGGTTTCTTCTTCAGAAACACAGAGCTCCTAAAATCCATTTTAAAGTATAAAGTAAGCTATAAATGTAGACCATACTTCTATATTTTACTTTAAAAAAATATACATAGTGGATTAATAGTCACAGAAGAAAAAAAATCTAGACTTGATTTAAACAGTGAATATATTTGGAAAGATTGGGCCAGCAAGTGGTTTTGGAGTAGAAGTGGTCTACTAGGAAGCATAAGCAGTACAAGCTGATTTTTCAATTGCAGAGGTTCATTGAAGTCCTTTCTCACAATCCTGGACTAGTATCTCTGGTGTATTTAAGTTGCCAGTCCATTTTTCCAGTGACCCTCAGACCTGGATTTCCTGAAAAGCACTAGAATCAGTGCCTAGCATGCTATTAAATACACACTGCATGTCACAGATTTTCCATTCAAACATATCATATCCTGTACACACATTCATTTTATTGGCAGAGTTGACAGAAACAGCAGCTAGCACAGCTTTATGCAGCTACACAGGACACTTGAAACTGTGGAACTCCAAGAACTGGGAAGTTTGCTACCATGAGATGCAGACAATTCAGCAGGACACTGCTTCCCCCAACTTGTAAAGTGCTCTGTGGAATTAGATACACTTTATGCTACAAGGCATTGTGGCATTTGGAGCCACAGAATCCCTATGAAATGTTTTGACCTCTCAGTTACTATTTGCTTGATAGAGAATTAAGCTGTTCAGGCCTAGTAAAGAAGAAAGAAAATGTATCTATGAGCAGCTTGTGCAGGTCAATAAAGCAAGCAAGCAAGCAATAGGATATTTTATCTTACAAAACACCAAATTAGACTACAAATTTATCTGTTAATTTAAGCTTTGGTGTTATTTTAGAACTAATGAAATTATTTTGAATATTAAATTGGAAATTGGAAATGATTTCTGGCTTTGTCCTAAGTCAGTATTTGATGGCTTGCTAGATTTTTTGCTAAATTAATTCAATCAAGAAAAAGGCAAATGGTATTTCTGTAAGGAAACCTCTTCCCTCAGGTGCAGTATTAAGGACAGCAGCAAAAATCCTGACTCTGAGCCATCAACAATCTCTTGAATTAAACAGAATTGGTATTTCATGCAAGAGCTCTGTATCCTGCCTTACACTAAGAGCATGCTAAACGGCACATCTGAAATGCTTTGAGGGCAAGAACAATCCCTTTGAGAGCAAGATTTGGCCCTTCAATTTTATCACAGTGAACCTCCAGCTATCTGTGCCCTGATGCCTGCGTTGTAATCATTTGAGTTTTAAACTTGGTAGCCCAGATTCAGAAGCACCAACCTATAGCTTCTATGCAATAAAGTCTGCAATGCTATAAAATCAGTAGCATAGACTACTAGAGTACAAAATAGACTTTTCCCTGTGGCAAATTACTCTATCATTGCCTTGTAAGCCACCTTCTGCAGCATCAAATCCAGCCACAATCAGACCACACTTTTGCTCCAGCCTAACAACTTCTCTGCTTCCCTGCTAGCTTCTTGAAGGCAGCTCTGGGCCTTTTTTATCCAAGGGAGATGGAGCAGTACGTTCTGTAAGGGACTTTACACAAAGGAACAATATAAAGTGACTATCCTCATCCACTCTTCCACCTCTATAGGAGAGAGTTCTGCACACAGCATATCACATGCCTAGAAAGAAACGAGTAGGCAAAAGAAAAGAGTTGCCAGGTGCACCACAGTGCTGATGGGTGTTAAACTTCCAGATGCTTGCCCATCTTGCAGAGGGCATCACTGACAATGTCCAGCTCATAGCGTAGCTCATTGACCACACTGGCAATGCTCTTCATGTCTTTCAGGATCTGCACGCTTTGAGTATATGGATTGTACTTCACACCAAATGGACGTTTGATGGTTTTTGCAAACTCTCTATTCAAGGGGGAAAAAAAAAGACAGGGAGTTATAAACAAATACATGCTCTATATGTGGTCAGTATAAATAACCACTTTTCTAAGCTACTTTCTTTCATAATAATAGTTGTAGTTGTTATATAGTTCATCTTTCCCACCCAGGACATCTAAGAGCATGCTAAAACTAATCCTGGCTCTTCAACTTCATGAAAGAAATATAAAACTGTGATAAGAATAAAAAGGTTTGGTGCTGATACCAAGAGATGCGTGAAATCAAACCTGCTTGTATAATACAGGGGGGAAAAAAGAAAAACCACCATACCTCATCTTTTCCTTTGCTTCTTCAAAGCTTTCAGAAACAAAGTAAACTTCCTGGAAAGTTGTAATGAGGCATTCTTGCTTGCAGGTGACCTTTGGATCAAAAGACTTGACTTTGGCACTGCCAGACAGTGAGTGCTGGTAACAATGTGTTATTGTGTGTCAGAGGAACATCCCCATCCAAAAAAGTCCACAAGGAAGATGACATGAGGTAGATTTAATAGAAAAAGATGAAGTGAGACCATATTTAGTGCATTGCTTCTTAATATTTTTAGCCGCAGATAAAGAAAGGTTAAAGCTTAACAAAAAAACTATGAACAGTCATATTCTGCCAATCTGGCTCAATAAAAGAGATTCCTTAGACACAAGGCTCACATGTAAACAGGAGCAATATTTTCAGAATCTAGTTAAACCCACAGAGGTTTATTCTGAAAACAGTTAATTGGAAACTAATATTAAGAAATACTAATCGTCTATTTGATAGGAATAGTTGGACTCAATGATCCGATGGGTCTTTTCCAACCTGGTGATTCTATGATTCTAATGCTTCCTAAGACAGATATTGGGAACTGCTCAGCACGTATCCAAAAGCAGACTGGCCAGCAATTATTGCAACAGTGAATTTGCTTAAAGTCTAGTAGATATTTAGGAGTTTTCAAAATAAGGATTTTTAGAATGATACTTCATAAAAAACAGGGCTAAAGGCTGACAATACTAATCAGGTAAAATAAAGAGGTAAATAAGCAGTGGATATTCTTACCCTGAGCTCACTAATTGAAGAGAGCAAGCCAGCCCCATAAACTCGTAGTTGTCCCTCTTGCTTGCACAAGCCAAACTCTACAGTGAAGAAGTAGCACTGAAGGAAGTAAAATAATTCAGCCTTCAGCAAAGATGCTGTGGTGAACTAGATGGAGGCATTTTTTTATCAGTAGATAATGTCAAACAGTTACAAATATCAGACAACCATTGCTTGGTGATCCTTCTCAGATATTTAAAGAGGGGGGAAGACAGAATGGAAGGGTGAAGAACCACAGGACTGCATGTTTATTTCTCATGAGAAAGACTGTTATTATAGATCAGCCAAATTAAGGATGTTTAGCTTGCTGTATTTCAGGATTTCTGCAGGTATATGGGGAGGGATGCTATTTTCATAGATGGCTTAATCCTGCTCCCACTGAAGGTGGTAGAAATTTTACCACCAGCTACACCAGATGAGGAAAAAAAATAAATAATAATATCAGCAAACCAGTTCTTTCATAACTGATATCAATTATTTTTCATCCAAATTTAATTTTCATCTTAAAATAGTTTTGCTAAAGCATCCAGAATACTGATAACCAGGAAATAAGTTTTATTTATATTATTTTAATTTCTTGTCTGAAAAGTATCTAATGGTAGTGCTTGCCACATTCAGTGAAAACACTATATCATTTCAATTCATTCTACATATTGAAGAAATAGCTTACTTTTAAGACCACTGAATCACATTCCCAGAAATAAGATGGCTTTGTTTGGAAGAAATAGACCATAGAATTTCAGTCTGGGAGAAGTGATCTACCACTAGAAGTTGCATCTTTACTTGACAGCCAAATGAAGAAAAATACCAATCATAGCGACCTTAAAATGTAGCTTTTTCCTGCCATGGAAAATGGTTATATGCTTTAAAAGCCAAGAACCAGTGAAACACAGAGGTCTAGCAGCTAATAATTGATATGAAGCTCCAAATTTATTTGAAGGGCTGAGATCAGCCTACTAAAGCACAAAGCTTTCAACAGGATCACAAGGCACTGAAACACTCACTGTTGCCAGTTTTTGGACAGCCTCATCAGATGCCCCAAGTGATGCAAGACCAATCTCCTGAGAGAACTGAGCAAAACTGGGTTCAGCCAAAAGAGGGACATGGCCTAGGAGCTCATGGCAGGTATCACTGGAAAAAAGATAAAATCAGAAATCTCATGATCTGTCTTTGTGAAAAAGTAGCATTTCTGTCTTTTAGATATCAAATACTTTAATGCAATGTCTCACATTAAAGTATTTAATATCCAAAAGACAGAAAAATGTCCATCATATTTAGCTGAAAACAACTGAAAAGGTCATACCAACTCTACATAATTTAAACTCAGATTTTCAAATGAAGCAGCCTAAAATTAAGATCTAAGCTCTACATTTATTAGTTAATTGACTATTCAAATAACTGCATACAATGACAGCAGTAAGACCACTCCAATAACATGCTATACTTCTTAAAATCCCATACTTATTATAAAGGTGGTACTTGAACACACTAAAACTTCATTAAGTTCAACACCTTGAAGAAAAATAGGTTTTCTTGTTGGTGTTCTTGAACAGTTTTTAAGTAGTTTGTCTCTGGGTAGCAAGATTCAAAATTCTCTCTCTCAAATCCTACCCCAAGTTTAAATGACTCACGGCTCTGGTGTGTAGAGAGGGTCTGAGCTGTGTCTAACATATTGAGTGCAGTGAAAAACTCTGAATGCTAATCCTGCCAAGAAGTCTCTGGGTGACAGATATCCAGCAACAGGGCGAATGGTGAAACCCGTGCGCTCTGAAAAAGAATGGAGAAATTGTACATTAGTTCAGTGTAGAACTGCAGTGCTGTCACCTGTCCTGCTACAAGTAGGGTAAAAGCCACAAGCACTACCTTGGCTCCAGATCATGTGAGAAAATTAGGCATAATGAGAAAAATTAGGCCTAAGCTTGAAAATGACCAAAATTTAGTAAATATGTCTCTCCCTCAGTAAAGGCGGATTTCCCAAAGTTTCATGCCTTCAGCAAACAAAACACAGTTAGGTACCTCTTTAGTCAATCCTAATAAGTCTCTGCAGAGGCAGCATTGTTCCTCAAATGTCACTGTCCATACTCAAGACAATACATTAAAACACTGATGGCCAAAAGGCCTCTTTTAAGGACCAGAATAAATACAAGCAAAAGCAAGTAAGAATGTTTTTCCATGCCCATATAATAGCAGTATGATTTGCAATGGACCTTATCTCTTTTTTGTGTAACAAAATGAGTACATTACCTTTCAGGAAGCGTGACACATCTTCCAGCTGGGGAATATTGTCTTCCCTGTATCCACAGTACTTTGTGAGCAAGGGTAAGTTTTTAAGGTACTCTCTGCAGGCATGAGTTGGGTAAAGCTTGTTAAGCTCTCGGTACACAGTCCCCCAAGTCTTGATCTCCTCCTCAGTGAATTCAATCTTGGGAATTGGGTCACCACTGCAAGGGGAACACGAAGAAAGGATGTTCCTTGGTAAATGGCTAATAAAAGATGACTCATTTACTTACTACTATTATTTAACATTTATATGGTTCTGATACCCAGTCAGGTTTAAGACCCCATTCCATTAGGCACTGTCAAATACACAGGGAGATTTGGTCCATGCCCTGGAAAGCCTTTAGTAGAAGGGCTTGCTCTCTTTTCCACCTAAATCAACTAACAGGAATCTGCACTGACCTCACCGAAGCCTAACAGCTTTGGTCCTGTAAACAATTTCTTAGATGTTTAATGCTAAATGTAACACTGAAAATACCTGCGAATCCTTTAGAGCTCCCAAAGCTGAGAACATATCCCTGTAGGACTTAGCTGTCTACAATTACAATTACTTTCTATTATCTTTTTAATCTGTTTTAGAAAGAGAATTCCCTAAATTAATAACACAATGCATGGAAGAGGCTAAATATGTGCATGGGTAAAAATCATGTTTCTAAACAGAGGAGACAAGTATCTCCCCGAAGATATTAATCCAAGTCCATCTCTCCCGTTTAGCCCTCAGGATCTCAGTTAAAGTGGATTACAGCAAGGGTGCAACCTAAAGCCCACTGAATGCAATGGGAGTGTTAAAACAGATTCTACTGCCAGCCAGGTAACGAGTATGGCAAACACTTTCCCAAGGGAATCTCTCTTAACAACACATCATCAGCACCAGGCTCTGTGCTAAGGTAACCAATTCCACTAATATACAAAGCAACATTGCTCTAGATACCCACCATTTCTAGCTCATTTCCAAGTCAGGAACTTGGCATCTAAATTCAAGCAAGTAATGGCAACCTGAAAATCATGTTTATAAAGATTTTACAGCATCAGGCCATGAAACTCCTACTGCTTTAAGAGCTTCCTCCCCCAAATAGAATCTCTAAAGACAGAAGCTCTTCAAGTTTCTTTTCACAGAAAACTTCTTATCTACACATCCCACGCACTAGTTTGAACCAGAAAAGAAAACTCAAGTATTAACATCTGTCTAGAGAGTTTACACTCAGTGGCCAACTGGCTTTTGCCTCCCCTTCCTCTACTTCATAAAGGAAATGAATCTGCCCTAGTTAAGTCAGTAAGTCCTGGCACTGGCAGCAGTGCAACATTGCCCACCCTCTTCCTTTGTTGCATCTGTTTCCAGAGAAGTGGGGAAGAACCACGGAGTCCAAATGCACCATCCTGCAGGAAGCCAACACTGGCATGCTCCCCATCTGAGGATCAGCACTGCCACAGATGCCATAACAGCCAAGCAACCACGAGCAGATCCTCAGACAGACCAGAAGCCCAGGGAGCTGTAAGATGGCCTTTTAATCTTGTCTTACACCGCCCTTCATTTTACCCCTGCAGCTCCAATTCCTGAGCCAAGCATGCCTCAGTAAGACCTGAGCCCAGGGAACACGAGCTCCTGCCAGTCCACTCTGCTACTATTTCAAAGCAACCAGAAGGCTTATTCTGGAAGAAGTCAAGCTTACTGTCTGTAGTTCATAGCCAGGTCTGCAAAATACTTTCGTCTCTTGCGATAGACATTGTCTTTGAAACCCTGGGAACAGGGACAGAGAAAACAAAGTTAAATACATTTCCAAACTGTAGTAAAAAAATCAATTTAAAACAAGACACAACATTTCTTCAGTCAGGAAATACAAAAATATGTTGTGTGAGAATGTGAGGACACAGCAGAAACCTCATAGCTGTAGTTTGAAGGGTTTAATAACTGTGAACTGAGGAAATACTCCAGTTCAAAGTAAGGATGAGCAGTTTTATGCATGGGACTACATATTCAGTAGATTCATTTTAGGCGTATCAATACTTACACAAACTTTGTTACTTGCTTGTTTATTCTAAATTATAGGTCAAATTGCCCATTTGCACTGCCTAAGTACCAATTTTTGTTCCATTTCTAATAAGAAAGAAATACAGAGGGGGAAACAAGCCTGCCTTATAACAATTTTTTTTTTAAAGTTTGTATGGGCCACTCAGGGCCCAGTCCTGGAGTATTCCCATTAGTAAGCCTTGCAGAAAGGCACACGAGCTGAATTCAATGACAGCCTTGCCTGAACTAGGAAAAAAGACATGAAACTCCCAAGAGAAGGTGTTTGGACCCACAGAGGTTCTGTCAAGGGGAGGAAGAGGGACAAGGAAAAGCTCCACAAAGTACATTTTCTGCAAGGATTGAGCTTGGGGAAGGTAGGGGGGGAAAATATACTTACTGGATGGTCAGCATCCAAATCAGACCCGTACATCAGCACTCTGTTTGCACACTTATCCAAATCTGAAATTTTCTTTGGAAACCAGGGAATATTCTCCATGTCTAGGGAAGACATGGAATCCATAAAATTATTAATATGCCAAGCATGCTGAGGGAGGAAACACTACTTCAAGTACGGCTATGGCGGTTACAAGCGAAATCTATAAATTAAAAGGGTCATGAATAAGACAAGGGAGTCCGCTGCCTATCTGGCACCAGCCTACAGCTCACACTTCCTCCTTTGTCACTGCCACAGTTTGCCTACGGAGCACAGCCAGCTTCGAAGTGTCCAGGGAGGAAACAGTTAATATGGGTTTTCTGTGGCCCATAACTGTTATAACTATTAATTTTTCAGTACTATCTAAAGGCTCCCAGTGAGACAAAACCTCCTTTTGCACACTGCTGTGGATCTTCTAGGATATAAACTGTGCAAAGAAACATTAATGTGATTTGCTTGTGGTCTCTGGGCAGAGTGGGAGCAGCTTTGAGTCCTCCCATCCTACTTTACTCACCACAGAAAACAAATGTTGCTGTGTTGCTCAGAAGCACCCAGCTTTGCTGAGAGATTTGTGAGGGAAGAGAGGAAGCAATTTCAGCCCTGCAGCCTCAGAGAGGTGTTTCATTACAGTTCTGCTACTAACTTTTGGTTTTCTAAGCCCAAGAGAGTATATAACCAAGCTCTTAGCAAGCAGTTAATATACTGTTCATCTGCATTGATGCTCTTCAGTTTTCTTAAAGAGGTCAAGGGGAGTGTTCAGATTAACATTCTCCTTACTTAGGGCTAAAGTAAGCTGGCTTTATTCAAGAGACACCGGATCTCGCCTTCCCCTACCTATCAGACCGTGCCAAGAATAGTGGCTGAGGAATACCTGCGTCCAACTTCCTGCTGCCCTGAACTTCAGGCATCTGTAACTAGAGGCAAAGTTAAGCAGGGCATGAAGCATCAAAGTTAAAAGGCACCTCTTTCACACCAATATCAGGAACTGCTTGTGATGAAAACTGGTAAAAAATTAAATCAAGAGTTACATAAGGAAATTGCAGAATCCATCTCCTACTCTTACCAGTGTCTGAATTGGTGCCTGTCAATATTACCCCTCTGTCATCATGGTGTACACTCCCTAGCCAAGCCCTGCATTCAGACTTTGCCTATGTGCCAGCCTGCAGTGGCCTGTACAGGCTCAGGGATAGCTGTGCTGTGAAGGTACAGGAGCACAGATAATAGAAGTGCCACTTGCACCAGCCTGAAGCAGCCTGCATCTCTAGGTAACACTAGCCAATGCAGCCCCACTAATATCAACCAAACAACATTCATTTGCAACACAGAACCATAAACCTGGCTGAAAACACTACAGAAATCCAGATGTTGACACCACAAGACAATTTTGAAACAACAAAATGAGAAGTATATTTTTATCAGAACTGCATTTTGTACTTACCATCTTCCTGAACATTGAAACGCTCTGTTGGGTTCACAGAGACAACATTGACGTGGGATTTCAGGAGCTGGAATATGTCATTCAGTTGTTCCCTGTTACTGTCACAGTCCACAAAGATCTCAAACTCAGAATTTCGCCTCTTGGACTTCCGTGACTCAATGTGTACCAGATTTACATGCTTCTCCTGTTTTGTAAGAAGTATCATTTTCGAACAGATTCACTAAACACTAGAACTTGTTTTTCAAATGAATATTCACCACCTTTGTAAAGCTGTTTGAGTTAACTTGACCTCTTGATAGCAGTTTGCTCACTGGGGGAAATGGTTTGATTTTAAAAAGCCTCCCATTAGAAGAAAATGAAAGAGAACTTGTGTTCTTTCAATTTCATTTACATTCAGGAAGCACAGAAAGACAGTCAGGAGCTCTAAACTCAAACCTTTTTCTTTCATCCCTCCCATAGGAAGCTGATTAGAAACTGGATCTGGGGCAATACTCCAAAATACCAATCAAGTCACCATGTAAATATCTCACAAGCAAGCAAGGGATTTAAAAGCAATAGTTTTCGGGGCATAAATTTCACTTTTCTTTCATTTGAAAAATTATTTAATCATATATGTCTTATGTGAAAGAAAACCCCTGGCTAAGACATGCAGGACCAATGACAGAGCACAGTGGCACTGTGCACATTCCTTGTGCAATATCTGCCCAGCCATCAAAGGAGTGTGGTTGTACAATTACAGTCCCTCTGTCGCCTTCAGTCTGGCTAGACAGGGTGGCAAGGCCACTGGACTCAACATCCCAAGCATCAACCTGCCATTGGCAGGAGCTTCAGACCCAACTGCTTTATGCAGCAGAAACAATGACTGCCAATCCTCTTATTATGACGGGAAAAAGACAGAGTCTCTGCCTTTAGTCGGTGCAGCTGACATATTTTGTGAAGATTTTTAGCCAGACAGGATTTAATTTCCAAGGCATAAATTTGTGGGTAATTTTGACTGCACAGTGGGAGCCAGGTTAGAAATCACAGCCTTAATAAATGGATGTAATTAATTCTAATGTGTTCTAAAATCACCCTTACAATTTAAATAGACAGACATGCTGTAGCAATGTGATTATTACCTACCTGAAAGAGTTTTAATGCCTTTACAAGTCCTCCAACTTCATTCTTTAAAGAAAAAATGATGGCTGTTCTTCCTCTTTCAGATCCATGGTCTTCATTCACTTTATTATCATCAATCATCATGTAATTTGACTTATTTAACTAAATGCAAAGAAACAAAGATTTTTTGAATTGTTAGTAGTGCAAATATTGTAAAGTTTTATATTTCAGTTTGTCTTGGAGTAATATTGGGCTTTGATTGATCACCCACAAAAGGAAAGATGTCAATTAAATCATTACACAGTAACAGACAGATAGACACACATAGACAGATGGAGACACATAGAATCTGTGAAAGCTAAGGATTAAATACCAGGATTTCTTTTTTTTCTGTTGAAGGATTTGATAGACATCTTCAGTCATTCTCTAGGATGCAGAAAATGTTTTCCAAGTATAGTTTATAACTAGTATTGGTATTTGGGGGGGATGGGGGAGGGGTGGAAGCTATAAGATATCAGCAGAAATAAGTTGAACAAAACACTTATTAGCAAATTCAATTAACATTGGTAAAGGGAATAATCCAAAACCCAGAAAAAGATAGATCAGGATTTAGTAGATCAAAACTGAAAAATCACCACCTTTCTCTTGCTACAGAATTGTAAGGCACTGCTTTTACAGAGAAAGAAGACAAAACCTAAAGATTTAAACCACTGTGCTGACCAGAACCCATCAGCTATAGAGACAGTCTCACTCTGATCAACCACAACCAAGCTGTTCCATCTGTTCAGTCCCCTAGTTCACATGTCAAACCCTTATCATAATCATACATTAAAAATCTTCAGACATCCAACACTTCAGGACCACAGTGGTTTTGTGCCTTACTAGGGATCACACTACTGACCTGAAATCAGTGGATATCACAGACCAATATTCTTAGTTATGTGTAGCCAGGCCATAAATAGACATAATATAGAAATAACTAAGAATATGGAATCTGCTAAGCAAATAAAAAATACAAGGCTTAGAAGCAGAGGCTTTGTCTCATATGTCTTCAAACCTTGCAAAAATAAACAAAAAAGGTGAGGTTTCGGAAAGAGCTAGTGAGAAAGAGGAGAGGGACAATGAAGGTACATTATTGCCCTTTGGAATTCTTTTTTGATTTGGCACAGGTTTTAAAGATATGACTACCTGGTGACATTTTCAGGAAAAGAAAGCAAAAATAAAAATACAATCAAAACACAATAGTTGTGTTTATTTCCTTCTACACTTCTAATTTTAACCTCTTTGAAATGGATAATGCTGAACAGCTAAGTACCTCTATCTATAACAGACAAGTTTAATAATAAAAACCAGATTTTACCTATATTTTATAAAAATGTTTCCATTTACTTTTCAGATTAAAAAGGTAACCTGCCTAAAAAAGCAATGAAATTACATTAATTTTGTATTGAGTGGTTTACAACAAGGCAGGTATTTGATGCTGTTCTAGGAAAGGTTTGAAGCAGATTACTAGATGTGAGCTCTCTGGGGTACAGAGATGGTATCTCATGGAAGAGGTCTTGCTCCAAGCCCACTGATAGCAATGGAAATATCTGGATTTCTGACTGGGCCCCCTCCTCTAATGAGTTGTCACTATGTTATGAGCCTGAACAACAGTATCAGTCCATCACACTGTTTCTGAACCAGCAAAAGCACTGATCTCCATCAACCTGAATCCAGCACTAAATTCGCTGATGAAAGTGAGTAACGAGGCCCAGTCCAGGTTCTACCAAGCAAAGCATAAGATCAGAATCACAAGAACCAGGAACAGGCACTGAACAAGGGTTCTCCAAGCAGAGGAGAAAAGCTAATAAATCCACAATCACATATGGGTTATAAATTGTTTCCTCAAGAGCAGAGATTGTTATTTCTGTGAGCCAAATCCTGCTCAGATGGTACTGCAGTACCAGAGCTGGATGCGAAGAAGTCTCCGTTATGAAAAGAGTCAGATAGTTGTCTTTGAAGGCAAAAAATGTTGGGCTGTTTTAGATGTATGTCTTATGTGCAGCATGCTGGCTTGATTCCACATTCAGCATCATTGACTTAAGACAAGATCAGCTTATAAGATTTGGCACAGATGCATGCTATATTATAAGGAGTACAGCTAGGACAAACTACATGCATTGAAGGCTAATGTTCTTGGTTTGTATTTTGCCAGTTAAGTAACATTGTATTTAGGATCGGGTGATATTTATAAAGTAACATGTTTAAGAGACCAATGAAGAAAATACACCAAAAGTGTATGCAGTGTGTCCGTAAGTTCTAAAAATGACCTCCAATTTCAGAATTTGAAAAAGTTGACTAAGAGAAATTCTAATGCTTGTAATGCCAAACGCACACCACTTACAATTATAACACTAAACCAATATTAATTTTTCTTGCTTTTGATTTAAAAAATTGACTGAAAACAGATCTGCATTAATGCAACAACCATTTTGGTACAAGACAAGAGAAAACAGTAAAGCAAAAACAATTCCTCGCTTCCAACAGCTGCACCTTCATTTTCATTCTCCATCAGCAATTCACCTCTAATGAAAAACGACACTTTTCCTTTGCATGGTAACACACTGGAATGTTTTGGAGTGTGAGCGGTGGAATTAATATTGTGGTGATGCTTGTTAACAATGATGCCAATACTAACTGATTTGCCATCAAGCTGACTGAAGTCTTAATGAAAATACACAAATACATGGATACTCCAAATCTCTTATTGAGACAGATGCGTAGGTGTCTTCTGGTTAAAGATCACTCTTTTTGGAGCCCAGAGCAATTACATTCCCTTTCCCCCCTTCCCAAAAAAACTGTTTTCTGAGAGACAGATACCTGAGAGTACATATTTTGTGCTTTAATTCTTTACACTAATGAAGAGGCAATGTTTTAAGTTATCCAAACACACTCATCTACTGGAAACAAATTTTAGAGCCATAAATTGAAGATTAAAAAAAAAATCTTTTAAAAGTGTACTTGACAGAGATTGCTATTAACTGTACTTGATAAAAAGTCTCAAAAGGCATTTTGCTTTTCCTCTCTCTCTTTCTTAATGTCCTTTTGGCACGCATCTTAGTGGAGAAGGATGAAGACTTGATCTTATGAGTAACCACGACTACAAGTCACATATTACAGGGAAATTTGTTAATCACACAAAAAGTCTTCCTTAGATTTAGTTCTCAGATAGCAAACTTAAAGCTGCACTGTGCACTTTGGCTTCCAAAGATCCAAGGGTTACGGCAGAACAATCTTTTGTGAAACTTCAAGAACACCGAATGCAACAGAGTGATTTCATAAGGAATTCTATTAATCTGAAAAAACACACAGTAGCAATAACTGCAGCAAACATTTAAGCGCAGGTTTTACCTGCTCTCCTATGATGTGCTGAGTTTATTCCCTTTGTAACAGAAAATAATGTAGAAGGGATTTTTTTTCTAGGTTCAATTGCACCCTTTATCTCCTGAGCAGTGACATACGAGAAGTTACTTCTGTTCCACTTTCATTTTATCTGACTTATCATAGAATCACAGAATCACTACAGGATCGTCGAGTCCAACCATTCCTATCAGTTACTAAACCATCCCCCTCAGCACCTCATCTAGTCGTCTTTTGAACACCTCCAGGAAGGTGATCCAGTCACCTCCCTGGACTTGTACCACTTCGCCCCAAACCTCCTGTCCAGAAACAGCCTCAGATCAGCCCCAACTCAATCCAGGCAGCACCGAGCTCTCTCGGAGCAGCATCTCGGGGCATTCCCCCTCTCCGAGCAGCCGAGGCCAGAAAAATCCCCTTTCCCCTCCTCAAATAACCACCGAGAACGGCGGCGGCAGAGCGGTAAGCTTCACGAAACTTCTTTTCCCCTCCTCACCTGGGCGCCGCCGTCCCGCGGGGCGGGCGCTGGCTCCGGGGCGCCGCGCTGCATGGCCGGGTGAGCCCTGCCCGCCCCACCGCCCCGCGCCGCTTTATGGAGGGGCGAGAGCCGCCCCTCAGCGCGGGAGAGGTTGTGGCGGGGGGGGGGCAGCGCCGCCCGCCTCAGCGACTACGTGGGGGGGGCAGCCCTCCGAACGCTCTAACCCCGCCGAAAGCTTGTTTGTTCAAACACTGCGGATACTGAGGAAGAGGATTTAGATGAGATATTAGAAAGACATCTTTTACTCCTAGGATGGTGAGCCGCTTAGGTTCCCCAGAGAAGTCTTGGAAGCCCCATTCCTTGTGGTCTTGAAGATCAGGCTGGGTGAGGCCAAGAGCAACTTGATCCAGTGGCAGGTGCCTGCCCGTGGCAGAGGCATTGGAGCTGGATGATGTTTAAGGTCCCTTCCAACACAAAACATTCTACGGTTCTATAAGGCAGCCACCACCTCTCGACTACAAAAGCCATCACATAAAAAGAGATGTTTGCCCTCCCCAGTTGCTCCTCCTTGGTCACCGTACAAAAACTATTAAGGAGCACTCAGAAAAGACCGACTTCTCACGGAGTTTTCAATTAAAGCTTTTCAGGCTTGACATCAGAAAAAACTACTTTCATGGAAAGGGTCATTGGGCATTAGAACAGGCTGCCCAGGGAGGTGGCTGAGTCACCTTCCCTGGAGGGGTTTAAAAGACAGGTGGATGAGGTGCTAAGGGGCATGGTTTTGTGATTGATAGGAATGGTTGGACTCGATGATCCTGTGGGTCCTTTCCAACCTAGTGATTCCATGATTCTGTGATCATCACAGGGCTGATGAGAGCAAACTTTTGTCTGGACAGGACATGTCTGCTCTCATGATGTCTGCAAAGCCTCCTCCCTACACACATCCGCTCACCACTAATTAATATAAATGATGCCTGTCAGAAAGCAAGGCAAACTGCACAATAAATGAGAGATTGTGAGGGTTGGGTCTGCAGATGAGGGTAAATCAGCAGAGCCTGCAAGGCAGTGCTTTAGCTATGGGGAATCTGTGGCCCAGGTGAAGAGGTCTTCTAAATGCTCTGCAAAGCTGTTGCTGCAAGAGCACATAGTGCAGGTTGCAGTCTCTAAGCGAAACACAGCAGGCAGATATATGCATTTCTTCACTAAAAATAACAGTGCATTTGTTGCTGTGAAAACAAATCACAGTACATTACTTCTTTTCTAAAAAAGTCCTGCACATACAGGATGAATAAGTACATTTCTCTTAGTAGGAAAGTATGTATTTTCATACCTTACACATGGTATCATTTATTTTCTGTTTAGACCTAGACATATGTTTATATTTTAGAACCTATAATGTGTTTTAGGCTCTAGTTCTCACTGTCTCCTCTCAGGTCAGGTTTGGCAAGAACATTAAGATAAGGGGTTTTGTGGTGCACAGCAGGAGAAGCCAAAATGCTCCCTTGAAACATAATCCCTTGGAAGCTCTAGGAGTCTAGGGGAGGAGATACTGATCAGTTTGTGTTGGGCATGGGGCTGTCCAAAAACATAGATTCTGGTCTTCTGTTACATTCCTTACAACCTACCTTTAAAAGGAAATGCTCCAAAGCAGCAAATGCTCCAAATGACTAGTTTTACCATCATTTACTCAAGTGTCTGGAAAATCTGCAGTATTTTCCCCTTCAGCGCCTAAAGTATTGAAACTTTGGTTCCAGCTAGATCTTTGACACTGATGTAATGCAAATGGTAAATTATACTGATGAAGGCAATATGCAGGCAGACATCTAATCAAGGCAGACATAGTCACACTTGCACCCACATCTCCGACGATGATGGTGTCTTGCATCATCCTAGAAGACACTGAACTTCAAACAAATCCTATTTCTAAGAGGACTGAGGGTGACTAGCTCTGCCTTTCAGACACAGCATAGGACTGAAAGAGCACAGCTGTAAGTCATGCTGTAGCTGGAAATGCCAGTTTGTTTCAGTTTTCTAATGGATATGTTTTGTGATCAAATGCTTCAATTTTCCCTTCATAAAGCAAATGCAGTATTTATTTACTGTATTCCTTAGCTCCAACACAGACATTTCACTTCCTTCTTTCAAAACAGATCTCCCCATCAAACAAGCTGACTCCAAAGCAAACAATTTGTAGTACTATTACCCACAATCTTAAGCTAATGAGTGACTGATATTAATGATGGATCTGTAAACATGGGCACTGAAAGATATTTGTAATAGAATATGACTAATCTGTCAATTTTCCCTAGCTCAGATGCAGAAATAATAAGAACTAGCATGTCATTCTATAAATTATATTTTTGGAATTACTCACTAGGCAGACCTCTAGAAGCTTTCCCATTGCAGGTAATAATCTTCATTTGGGAATCCAAGCTCAAGCTAGGTTTCCAGTAATTCCTGACAGCAGCCGGGTTGAAATTCCCCTGTTCTCTTTTCTGTCAAAACATTGTGCTCATCCTTGATAAAATTTGAAAGAAAATATAAAATACAATTCTCACTCATGTTTCCTCATGCATCAGAAGAGAGCTGCATGCAGGCAACTAACTATGAATCAAGTGGTTTAAAATTTTTTTTTTCACTTTTACTCAGATGTGCCTTTCACTCTCCTTCAAAGACTATGAACTTTTACAAGACACACATGGAAAATCATTTTATTTTGGGGGGAGTGTGTGTGTGTGTATATGAATTATTCTAGTGTTAAGGGACACAGACATCCTACCCTACAGGCCAAACCTGTAAGATGCTCAGTGAAGGTACTTCTGAAAACCCACTTTGGAGCCTCTCTCCCCAGGAGACAACAGAAGTGGTTTTGTTGGCATCTGTGGGTACCTGAAGACACAAAGCACAGGCAAGGACACAGGACAGTCTGAGGAAGGGCACATCAAGACACAAGTTGGTGAAGCTGAGCTCAACAGAAGCAGACAAGCTTTGGGATGCACAGAAAAGCCATGGTGGGGATATAAACAGAGCTGCCAGCTATGCCAGATTTAAGGGCATGTCCTACTTCCAAGGTCTCAGTCTGATAAACAGACAGGAGCATCCCTGCCTCCCATCCTTGCCCTGTCATCTCCAATTTGAGCAGCAGGTTTCTGGGAGACTGGTCATCTCTCTCCTCACACCTAACCCTGTGGAGCCTGCAGCCAGCTTGGCCTATAACTGCTGATACAATGCAGGCAGCACAGTAACAGCCAAGTGTAACCTGATATGAAATTAATTAATTACACAAAAAGGTAACTGGCATGCCCAGGATTTAGGGGAGCTTATTAAAGCCTATTCACTGGTTAGTAAGAAGTGCTGGTTCACCACAGCCAATGCCCTGTAGTCTGAAAGAGCTGAACCACAAAGCATGAACTGACTTGATTACAGCCTGTTTTCACTGGGTGCTCACTGGACCTTGCTCTGCTCCTCTCCACTCACGGTTTCTAGCTCCTGTGAATATGCAGATGGTTTTATAGGAGAACTATAAAAGTTTCATGTTAAAGCTGAACCTTCACAGTTTTAAGTTTTCAAGGTTTCAGAAAACCATTGCTCTGTCACAAGTACAACTGCTGCTTTGGGTTTTTGCAGATAGCAGGACACTTCTACTTTGCCCCAAAAGCTGGCAGCATATCTTACCGTTTAGGAACAGCAGCTTTGGCCCCTCAACACAGAAAAGAGCAACATGGCTCAGCAAAACTACTAGCAGTCAGGTTTGGAGTTCAGTGTAAATAGGGCAGCAACGTGCACAGGTGCTGCTCTGCTCATCCTGGGAGGGGGCAGCACAGGTAAAGACTGACCTAGAAAATGCCTGAATTGTCACAGAGTTGGTCTGCAGGAACACTGGGGCAGAGGGAGAACAAAAGTTTTCAGTGAGACATCAGAAGCCTAAACAGGCCCTGAGGTGGGAAGGGGTTGTGGAGGACGAAGAGATGGCACAGGGCATCTGACACTGTAAGGAAACAGGGCTCTCCTTATCTCATGAGAGATAAAGGAATAGAGTCTTTTTTTTGAAAGCCCACAGGAGATTTCTTACATATAGCCTTTCATATAGAGCCCTCCAGACAGATAATCAGTACCTGAGGATCGAGTTCAGATCTGACCCTGCTCTAAAGTGGGTCAAGTTGATTGCATGTTTTGCAGGGCAGTGCTTTGCCATGTGCAGCTTCTGCAAAACCCGTTGCATTGGCACAGAGCAACTGTGATAGCACTCACCAAGAAGACTACAAGAGCTGCCTTTCAATTACATTATTTCCTCATAATTCCTTGTTAAATTAATCCTTCTCAGCAGCCTTCAGATCCAAGTGAGAGAGCAGATCAAACTAAATAGTCCTGTGTTTTCTGAGCCACTTGCCAGAGTAGCTCCAGGAACATCGAGTGGCTCCAGAACAGGCCACAACTCGACTCCTGCTTCACAGCTGCTAAGTTTGAGGTGACTTTTCTCCTCTAGTTTATTTTTTGTTAAGGGAGGGCTGTTTTATTCTTCAAAGCAGGAACTTGACCAGGCAGTAGTGCTGCCCCTGTGCGTACACATTTGTAGATAAACACTCTGGAAATTTTTAGACTGAAAAGAATTAAAAACAAACCATCACACCTCCAGGCCTTCTCCTTTCCCTCCTTTGCCACAAAGGACTTTTCACTGCCTGCAAAACAGAACAACATAAACCTTCTGTCCTATGTCTCTTCTTCCTCTCAACCTGAGAAAGTTTGCTCATCATGGTCACAGGTTAAATATATGGGGACTCAACTAACCTGACACATCTTTCAAAACAGCTCAAGTCTTGTAGCCACCAGCACTCTGAGGAAGCTACTGTAAAAAACAAACAAAAAAAACCACAGAAAAATCAGTGTAGTACAAGAGTTCCCAAGTGCTTTGGCAGTGGGGAAGAGAGAGAGTCAGAGGGAGCAAGCCAGGATTGGAATAATCTGCAGTGATATTAATCATCTGCTGAAAGATAAGATTATCTACCTGAACACAAGACTGAAGGAGAGAGTCAGTCAGCCTTAAAGTCTTCTCAATCCTGTCAAGGTCATGAGCGTGAATTACTCCTCCCCGTGTAGTAGGAGAAAGTGCTGTAATCTCCAATGAGCCAATTCCAACACGTGACTTCAGGGACGTAAACCTCTTCAACCATCCCTTGGACTTCATTCCGCCCAGCCATCTGCCTTTCCAAACTGAAGCTTTTGCCTGAGGCAATGCGGCCACTTAAAGCTTTTCCAGAGAAAGGAATGAGGTGTTAAATCCCTGAACAAAACAGGTTTAATAGGACTTAGTATTAAGTCTGCTCTAATCATAATTACCTTCTCCAGAATAGACCACTGCAAATTCTAATCACAGCCCTCTGCCTTTCTGTTAATTAACTGCTGCAGAAAAATTATGCCCTTAAGAATCGCATGGCATTTAGGCAAAGCTCTGCAGAAGTTGCAGTGAAGAGTGAAGATAAACATCATGCAGGCCTTTGAAATAGTTTGTTTTCCAGTATAGGTTTTACAGATCTTTGTCATATTCTTCTTGCATTTAATGGATGCCCTAATGTACTAATGCCTGAAAAACTGCTGCTCTGAGAATGGGACTATTGATTTTTTAATATCTATAAAGCATTGATTGTAACAACACCTAAGCACTATCACTCATTCGATTTCTAATCTTTGTTCTTCCAAACTTTGACTTCTCTCACTTAAAGGAATTAACATATCATTGTGGTTTAGGTGATTTACCTGAATACTGGGAGTTAAACAGCTCCAAATCCATAAGTTTTTCAGATTTTCTGAAAACATACACGTCTGAAACCCCTGGCTTTCAACAAGGAAATCTTCCAGTTGCTCCCTTCTTCTGTGAACCACCCTTCTTCCAACAAACATTTCCCAACTATTCACCAGTATGAGGCTATGACAGTGTCATGCACTATACTCAGAACAACCCCCAAGAAACTTCCAGAAGTCTCTGTGCAATAACTCAGCTAATGGGAAGAGCTATGAGAGTGGTATAGCAATCAGTTAATTCTCCATGTTACTGAATAATTGAATAACGAAGCATGTGATTCATAAGCAGTTAATAACGAACAAAAGAAAAATAATTTCAATTACATAATTATTGAAAACATTTACAAAGATCTTTTTCCAGTGGAAAGCACAAGAACCAGTCAGGTAAGCTACCTACTCAGTGTGATTCAGGCATCTGTAGTATCAATAGCCTCTAAGCACGCTTATTTTGAAAAGCCGGAGATGCTGTGTAAATCTACTGAAGCACATCTAGCCAACAGACCATTCACTGTTTGTATATTTGATCTGAAATGTTTAAAGAAATAATATTAGACCTTTCATCTGAGGTAGGTAGTATTTTTCTTTTCATAAACACTAACTAAAATGATGAGTGATGTGAGTCACATGCTGCTCTGAGCAAACAAAGTGTGGTTTTTCCTAACAACATCTCTGTAAGCTTTTTACAAAAGGTTAGTTAAGTCACTGCTGGAGGAAGGGAAAAACCATGCTCTGATTTGTTTTAACCAGCAAATGTGTTACAACAAATTAAATATCAGCTACGTTTCAAACAAAACTCTTGTCTGACTGTGAACCAAAATCCTGAGAGCTTTGTTTTAACTGCTCTAGAGTCTGTGGGTACAGAAGTGCCAATTACAACTTTTTTTCTTTCTTTTGTTTCTCCTTAAGTGCTCAGTGTTGGCCAAGGCAAAGTCACCTCAACTTAGATCCGCAGGGAGCAACAAAGCTCTGGTCCTGCACGAGTCAGCAAAAAATGCCCTCATTATTATAGCATGAATATGAGACACAAAGCATGAGAGAAGAGAGAGGTCTCTGAGAACCATAGGCAGGCTCAGCCATCAGTACTGGAAACAACCACGTTATATGGGTTCCAAAACCAGGGATTACTTCTGACTTGGTCCTGATACTTTTTGATCCCTTAACCAGAAAGCGTAGTAGAAATGGACTCCATCTATTAAGGAACCACCCTGTTAGCACTATTTCTACTACATTATCATTTATGTTCAAAAACCTCAATAATTATGCAGTTCTTTTACACCATAGGCAAACACAAAGCAAAATAGTCAAATGCATAAATAAGCCTGCTGATAAGAGAAGTGACTGTTTGTTAACCTCAGCCTGTTGGCCTAATTAGCAGAGGAGCATAGTTTGCATTCAAAGTGAGGTGGAACAAGCTAACAAAGGAGAAAGCTTTGTACTTGCTAATGATATGAGTAAGCACAGCTCAGAAAGCGATTCAGCAGACTTTGATCTGCTCAGAAAAGAGGATGAGAGCACTTTTGACAACACAGCCTTACCAGAAGCCTGCACCACTAACCAGCTTCTACCATATCCAAATTCATTTAGGAAGTTTATCTAGAGTAAGATTTCTTAAATGTAAGGCGAAGAAAGACTGCATTCAATGTATTTTACACATCTGAAAAATAGCAAGGCGAAGGGAAATCAAGAGCTAACTCTAAGGTCCGAACAACCGTGGAAGACATTTGGGGCTGCAGGTTTTCTGTATCCTTTTCACATCCTTGCTGTAACCGATCAGCCTTTCTGAAACAGAGGGTATGCCTAGGTTTTCTGTTCTTAGTCAACCTGTTGTGTTCATCAGTGTTTCCAAGTGAAATGAGCTTGGAGGACCATTATCAGTTTGCAGACCCCCTCATCTGCTGAAATCCTGGTGTTCATACAGCAAAAGAGGCTGCCAAGGGCAGATTCTGGTCTGGGCACTAACCCTGACCAGTAGTCAGCATAAAACAAGGTAAATTAAATCACATTTACTCTCTGCTGTAAGGGTGAAAACCAGCAACCAATAAAACCCCATCTATTCACAACAGGGACTTTAAAACCACCAGCAATTGTAAAATGTTCATCCTTGGAGCTGTAAAGCACATCATTTCCAAGATTAGCAAAAGCTGTTCATCTTGCTGTGTTCTCATGTCAGATGTTTCTTTCCCTCTAAATTTCTTTTATCTTATTAGATTTTAGCTCTCTTTATAATTAGGACAATTTTGCAATAGGGCAAAATGAATTAGTTTACATCAAAGAAAGGTTCCTTGAAACACAACACTAATGAGTTTCATCTGCCTGATTAGAGGGCTTGGCTTTCAGTAATGGTGCAACATTTTTTTCAGAAAAATATAACATTATAAGAATATTGAAGGCTAAAAGCACTAGCTAAACAGTAAGCAGGATAATGGATAAGAGATTAGAGTGGTAAACTGTGAGCAGACTGAATACTGACAAGAGGATACAAGTCTAGACCAGAACAGGTGAATGAAGATTTAATGAAGATTTGTTTGTGCAAGCAGAGCTTGGTGCAATTCACAACAGTATCTTTATGAACTAACACTACACCTCCCACCTTTTCCTGATGCTTCTAGAATAAAAAGGAAAAAAGTTATGGATGGGAAAAGAAAGAAAGCTTTTAGAAAAATGCTGATTTTAGAGGAGTCGAATTAATTTTTAATAACTGGCAAACTACCTGAACAAAATATTTGCTTATTTTTAAATTTGCTTTTAGTCAACTTTGTTTTCAATTGATGGGAGAACCACTCCAGAGGACAAAGGTGATTAAATAGATGTAGTATTTCTTGCTTTCATTAAGGTTTTTCACCTACTCAATTTTTTCTTCCCCTATTACTACAAACAAGTAAGAAAATACAGTCTAGAATGAATTTCCTGATAGGCAGGTGCAACTTCACCTGAAAAATCCATAGTAAAAGTAGTTATCAGAGATTTGCTGGTAAATTTGGCATAGCACCATGAATGACATCTCATAGACACATGCCACGTCATTTCCAAATGGCAAACAAATGACTTAAGAGCATGTATTAGAATATAAGGGAATTGTCTTTCCCATGTTTACATATCTCTCCATAAATGTCTCCAGCACACGCACTAGGCTGGAAACGAAGATCTGGTGTTAGAGAGGGCAGGCCTAGCAGCTCCATTTGAGAGGAGGCAGGAAGCCCACATTGAACAAGGATGAGCTTTTACACAGCGGTCTCAAAGAAGCCACCTTAAGTTTGTGACTATGCTCTCAAAAACACATAGGCAGCTGGCTGAGCAGTACAACTGAACAGGCCATCACTTTTGGCTGGGGGAAAACACTGATCCAGATCTACTGCTGAATTGCTTCGCAAGGCACAAAGGGGCTACCTGGCTTAAAGTGGTTAAATACAAAGAGCCTTTGGATAAGCTGAGAACTGATTTCAAACCTCTGTTATCTATTATTTTCTCTGTTTTGATAAGACTTCAACTTAAACATTATCACTTTTTGTCAAAATTATCTCGACCTGCAATAGGAAATACCAAAACTTTTACAGCTTTATCCTTTTGCCAACCTAACATGGGAATTTAAATTAAAAATATAATTTCAAACCCCTACATGCCCTCTTCCTCTGATGCCATGTATGTACGTCACCTGTGCATAATCTGTCTCCTGCAAGAGGTCAACAAGAAGAACAACAAAGCCTGCACCTGTTATTCATAAGCTTTCAGTTATCTCTCAGAAGCAGCAAAATGGCCCAGAGTGCGTGTGCGGAAAGGAAAAACCTTTGTTTAATTTAATTAAGTTTACTTCTTTCAAGTCTGAGTAAACTCTGAGATCAGCAGAACAAGTGGTTAATTAAATCATGACAACAGTTGCTTTACACTCTAAAGGCAACCACATCATGCTATGTCACATTCAGCAGGTTCTTCCAAAAAAGCATGCTCAGCTTTTACACCATGGACCAAAACTAAGCCTACTTGACAGAGGATGCTGCAGTATTAAGAGCTCCTCTAATACAAAAGGTGACAGCTGAGGACTAGGGCTCTGATTTTTTTCAACAGTCCATGTTGAGGGCTGAATCCAAATCTATTTGTTAAAATTAGCAATAACATTGCAATAAAAGATCTGATTCTGATCATTAAGTTCATCACTGAGCACACTGATCAAGAGGGAAGAGAGCCAAGTGGGCTCCAAGGCACACTCACCAGATCCTGCCCCACCACAGTGCTGGATGCTGACCTTATCCACCAACTGTAGTGTCCTGAAAAGCTGGAGAACCAGAAAGGCTGCAAGAAGTTTGCCTCTCAGGGCTACACCTGGCTGCTCTTGTTGGGTTTGTCCCTCGTACTTGTAAATACACGCACTGCAGGAACCACCCTGAGCAACTCCACCCCAACCCAGAGCAACACCGTTCCGGCATCTCCTGCATCTATTTCCCACCTCCTTCTAGGGGCTGCCAAAGCCTCTCCAGGAGGAGAAAAAGGATAAATCTTTCCTTCTATTTGGCTTGGGACTTTCCCACATAAAGAGCTCCCATTGCACAGTGTAAAACATGTAGGTCCCTCAAAGACCTGTGTGGCAGCTTGTAGACAATTTCCCACATTTATTTTGATCCCCTCAGAAATGTCTTCCATCTAAAGAGCTCATAGCTCCAGCCTTTTCTATCCACTATTTCACCTCCTTCCACTCAGCTGTTTTAAGTGGCCTCATCCCAAATGACAAAATGGATTTATTTTGCAGTTTTGTTTATTCCCTCCTAAGCTGAAGTGTTTCCTTTCTACTCTCTTACATCATGAAATCAAAATCTTTACCAATCAGGCTAGCGTAACCTCAAAACGTCTTCCCATGGTTCTTCTGCCCAGCCTTCCAACCTGACTAATGAGGAAACTCAACAATGATGAATAAAGGAGTGCACTACAGAGAATTTTTAATGGAAAATAACACCATCTGACATCAGTGGCTAATTACAATTTGCTGCACTAAACCACAACACTGTGGCTATATTGCATGGCAGGATAAAAGAGTGCACACATATTCCTATGTGTTTCAATATCCTCCTGTTGACAGAAGATAGGGTAACTGGTCTACAACTGGAGACCAGGAAATGATTTTTTGTGATTTCATTAAAGTAACTGACAGAAGTGTTTCCTTCCTACATAAGGTTAACAGATGGCTTGTTAAAGTTACAACTTCTTTAAACAGGGCTATTACCAAAAATTATGTGCATGACAACAAAAATAATATTGATACAAGCTCATTGCAAAATTAAAATGGAGTTTGCATAACCTGAAGCATAGAATAAATAACTGCCACCACTGCAGCACAGAATATTAAGCTGCATTTGCTTTTCTAAGGTTTCCTTGGACATGGGATGAAGAGATACAAATGAAGGGAGAGTATCAACAACATGGGACTTCAGTTGTTTTAGGCACAAACATCCAGTCAGTCAAAATTCCTACTCCACACGTATGAAGAAACTACCAGAGATGTAGGAATGTGTTAGATTGAGGCTTGGATTCTAATCCCAGTAATAACAGAATATATTAATTTTGGGTGAATATGTTTTCATATTAAAAGGTTGAAGTAAAATTCAAGATTGTAGACTTGTAGTCATACTGACTGCTAGGACAGATTAAGCAGGATTTTGTTCTTGAGTAAAAAAAGACAGACTCAATAAGGCCCCTTCTCCTCAATACTTATCAAACCCAAGAGTACATTGAAGGCTGCTGTGCTCACTTCAGACCAGTGTGCAACACAAGCATCAACCCTGTAGGTCTGTGCTTTCCTATCTCATCTCAGGCAAGTTGAAGACCTGTGCAAGGCATGGGCATGCAACACCTGAACTCCCTCACCTCCATCGTAAAATGGCTCCCTTATGCCTCAGCTAGCCAGCAAAAACAGGGGCATTGGGGTGTGTGAATAATAATTTAAAAAAAAAAGAAAAACCAAACAGACAGAAAATAAAAAAGATGAAGGAATGAGTTTGCCCACCTGTTGTGGTTTTTAAGACCTCACCTTTAACTTAAAGTTTTTTCATTTCCATGAAATCATGAAAAACTACAAAGGACATTCAGCTCTGAAAATATAAAAAATAATCAACATTACACCTTTTTGATAGGTGACTGCACACTAGCTAGTCCACCTGGACAAATCTAGAATGCTAATATTGTTACTGGTATTTAATACTTCTCTCCACCAATGTTACACTTACTTGCTATTTATCTCCTTTGTCGTAATTCTACCTTCTTGTTTCCTGTTTTCTTTCTTGCTCCAGTATCCCTTCTTTATCTCTTTTCTTTTTTCAGTATCACTGCCTTTGTTACCTTTTCAAGCACCCTTTTTTGCATTAGTTTTCATATAGAATTCAGCTCTCAGACTTTTCCAAGAGATCATTAAGACAAGCAGCCAACTCCCAAAGATCTGAACTGGAAGAATGAAAACAGTAGCGGCTTTTTCCTGGGTTTGTTAATTTTCTTCCCAATAACAACTCAGAAGCAAACCTTTTCTCTTACCAATCTCAGATATCAACTCCTTGCATTACATAACCATTCTTGTAGAAAAGAGGTAAATAATTGAATCAGGGAGGCAAACAAAAGGAGGAATAGGATCAGTATTTCCCATTGCAAACCCTCTGTCGATAGCTTTTGGGAATAATCTGCTTTATTTTACCAGCCTTGAGACGTCAGGTTCACTTAATACACACTTTGTCAGCTCCAACTGAGGGGCACGCTAACTGCCTGAGTGATGTGCACGGCTGTGACTGGGGAGCAAATGCACAGCTGCTCACTGCCTTTGTTTCCCTTCACATGAAGATGTTCTGAGAAACTGTATATTACAGAAGACTGATCCTTGCCTCAGGTGTAGCAGGTTCTTCCCTTCTCATTGAGTTTGGCAGAGCACATTGATTTCATCAACATCTAGGGGAAAAAAAAGTAAGCAGCAAGCATTAGAAAGGAAAAAATGAACAACATTTAATTCTGAGGGGAAAATAAAGGATATGCTAAGGAACTTCTGTAACCAAGAGTTTCTGGTCTAGAAACAAATCAAATTATTGAGTGAAAAAGATAATGGACACTGCTGCTTTTGTAACTCTACCAACCAAAAATGTCCAAGGCTAGTGGGAAAGAGCACTGATTTTCAAAGCAAATAAAGCCACAATAACATATCCATACTTTTTCATACCAGTAATATTAACTATGAAGATGGTTGACTTAAAGATTGTAATTTTTTTTTTTCATTCAGCTTAGTTACAGCGAAAGGCAGGTCAATACTAACAGCACATAATCTTACAGAAAAAGGAATCACCACAGCAATTGTAAGAAAATACAAACTAAACATGCAGTGACAGAAATTTAAGAAAGCAGACTGATCTGAACATGGAAAAGTATACAAAAGAACTCCTCAGCGTATTGGTTTTCATGGCTTATTCTACCAGAAAGGACAGGTCCATAGCATGAATATTGAGCAATTATTAAGATATTGAGAGCAGCAATAATCTCACACAAAGGAGCATATGAAGCATTCTAGTGTAATTGGTTTTTCTCCACATACCAAATTTTTCTGGATTTGTGCTTCTTTGCCTCACAAGGAAGAAGTTACTATGTGGGGTAAAGACATCAAATGTACATAAAATGTGAGTTAAAAGTCTGTTAGCGACCTAACTTTGAAGAAAACTTTTACAAGGATCTATTAAGTCTAATTTTAAATCAAGCCTTCCAGTCTAATTTCTGTTTTCTAGGTGAATGCTGTAATTCATATCCAGTTCTGTCCAAGCAGGATTACATTCCTGTTACTTTAGTTCAATGCTTCAGACACCCCCTTTTTGTTCAGAGCTCTGCACAAAGCCCTGAGAAGTATTTTCATTTTTTCCCCAAAGGAGGATGTTACAGAAGTAATCAGGTCTGTGGACTGGAAGAAAGCTGCTCACTTGCTTGTATGGATAGATATCCATTCTAATTCAGCCTGCTCAAAAAGTTCTGGTTCGCCAGTCAGTGTCAAAGCATGGCCAGAAGGAACAACAACAAAGTTCAAAAAACTGTAACCCCTCCTCTGCCCCCCCCAAAACCCCTTAAAATATCACCACCGGGGGAAAAAAAAAAAAGACGACACATGATGCTCCTGAAGCATAGGCTAAGGGAGATCCCTGCTGGCAAGACAATGAAATATGTGCATACCATTTCCAAAGACATAATCCACTCACTGCCAATTTCTTCCACATCTGAATGCCAAAAGCATTGCATGAGCACCTTGCATTCTATGCGACACCAGCCTCTTGTTCCTAAAGCCCCCTCTGCCCCACCCACACAGCACAGGCTGCTCCAGAGCAGCTGTTTGCTGAGGCAAAGGGAGAAATCAGTCTCCATTTCACCACATTTATCAAGGATCAAAATTCCCAGCATACTTGAATTACCATTCTGGTGAAGTAAGGATGACGGACCCATTTCTATAGCTTCTGTTGCAGAAGAGTGGGAGGACGGGATCCAGCTGGTTTCCCACTTATTGGCACTGGTCATTTTTTCTACAACTTAACAGGTATTTGACATCATTCCACTTAGGCAATAATTGTATCAGGGAAACAATATATCTCATCTACTCATTTTAATTAGTGGTACCCATTAAACAATCAGGCAATAATGGATATATGTGTATTTAAAAGAAGAAGGAATAAAATAAAACAGATCTTGCCTTGGCATTTTGGTACATTACATTAAACTACTGCAAGATATCGACAACTGCAACAAATTTCGAGACACGAAACAGGAATAATTCTTAACTATGGTTATCATAAAGATACTTACAATGCACCTTGGGACAAACTAAGCTCAGAAAAGTGTTAACAACTGGATGAGAGAGACATTAACTTCCAGACCATAAAAATGACTAAGTAAAGAAAGCAAGAGAGAGTTAAAGTGGTTATCCAATAAAGGACAACACATTTTACAGGACACTGACATTATGAAGAGGTTCAGTTTTCCTCTTATAAATTACATACTTGAGAATAACAGACACTTGCAGTGGCTCAGAAAACAAATTTATTTGACACTTAAAATGAAGGAAAGCATAGAGGTGGTTTTTTTGGGTTTTTTTTTAAAGAAACTTTATTACAAATCTGCAGGTTTAAGAAAATATCCAGAAACTGTCAAAGTAGTATGAAAAATGCTACCATCCTATACATAGTTACCAGTTTTCTCCAATAAACATAGCATACAAAAATTGATAAGAAACTATGGTAATTATTTTTGGTGACACAAGTCAGCTATCTATAAATCCCCTGCCAACAACTAAGATGCTGCTGGCAGCCCAAGGGAATGATTAAATTGCACTTTTTCTGAAAACTGGACGTCTGGATGCAAAAGCTATGTACATATACACATACTGTATTTTACCACATGTGCAGGTAACTCAGGGCAGAGAAAATATGGCCCAGCACAATATTTAGTCTATAAAAACCTGGAGAGCCAGGGAATGTGTTTACAGGATACTGTGTTATTCTCTATGCTCTGGTTCCCATTTTCTTTTACATCTCAAACCTAATAAAGACCAATTGTTTTCCGCTCATTTACAGAAACAGTAAAGCTGATGTGCTGCTGTACTGACATTTCAGACACAGAAAATGTCAGCTGCACTGCATATAGGCATGTGATCTAAAACTGTAATGCAGTTAAAACACAATATAAGTAAAAGTCTATTTTTAGGAGACTGTAGACTGAATTTACTGCAAGTGACCTAACACCTTCAGCTCCCCTGAAAACCAAGGCTAACAATTATCTGTCTTTCACAGATAACTGAGAAGACACATGAATGAGAAAAGAACTGTGTGATACATGTTACACTCCTGAACCAAAGTACAGACTGCTTTAAAAAAGGAGAAGTTTGCAAGTATGCCACAGATTAAATCAAAACTCACTCTACAACTCTAACTCTGGATAACTGGCTGCAATGGTTGGAAGCTGCAGCACAGATCATTTGTAACCACATTCCTAAATCCTATAAACTATACAGAACCCAGAGGCAACAACTCAGAGCTGCACTGTAGAAGGGGCTTCAGCATAAGAAGTGTGGAGATTTTGAAGGAGCAGGATGAACCATTCCTGTTACAATACCTGCTCAAGGTACTGATGCGATCTCAAAAAGAAAAAACAAGCAAACAACTATGTATAATTTAACTCTGGTTTTATATCACATGCTTGAAGGTCCTTAGGCAGAAGACATCAGGGAATTCCTATTGATCGATCCTCTTCGCCACCAGCAACTTGGGAGAAACCAGCATAATCTTAAAAAATACTCAGTGCATTTCATTAATTTTGCTATTTTTAACTGAAAAGCACAGAATGAAGAGTTATGCAAAGTACACTATGTTGCAGGAAAGCAATTAGGAATCAACAGTCTCTCATCACCAGAGCAAACAGGATGGAAGATGCAAAACTGAATTTACAGTAATTTCCTTCCCCATGCAGCCCAAATTAACCCTAGGTTAATCAGGACTACCTGGAACATTTCTTAAAAGCCACGTGTTGCGAAGAAGGTTGACATCTTGCCCTGCATTTACTGAAAACTTGATTTCTGAAACACTGTATCATTACAACAGTCAAAAATTCTCATTCAAAAGAAGAGAAATAGTTCGTGTACATTCTTAGGCATTAACCTTCAGGCTTGGAAAACGCTTCTCCAGATTGTCAGCAAGTGTCTGATCAGCCTCACGCAGAACTTCAAGGAAACTCTCCACCTGGAAACAAAGGGCAAAGGTACGTACAGGCAAAAAGAAAAAAAAGCCTTGCAAGGAACACAGAATTCTTATACGTGGTACAGGGGGTCTTTCTAATCCTGTATCCTCCCACCAACAGCCAGCAGCAGCCACTGCAGAGAATAACATAAAATGCTCCACAGTAGACTCCTTCCTCCTAAACCACACAATTTCAGTTGGTCTAAATTTTGAAACATTATCACCTTCCCCAAACTCTTGTTTAAAAGTACACAAGGAAAAGCTCCCCATGAAAAATATTTAGAATAATTATTCTGTAAAAATGTACAGGACAAGTTTTCATCTACCGTAAATTCACAGGTATCCATTCATTTCAGTACAGTTCGACCATTCTATCTGCTGATGATTTAGGTAAAGCTCTAGCTGATGTAAGCCCAAATTGAGAGAGGGAGTAAGGCTGCCTGGAATGGCATATTACCTGTCTCTGGGCAGTTCTGTCCTACTTTTACAACTGGTTCTCTAAGGTCTTGCCACCCAATTAGTATGTTTTCAGACATATTAAACACCTTGTTATATACTCACTGATGCAAAATACAGAGGTAAGAGGTTCTGAAATGCACAGGAACATGTCTGTTCATTTAAATGTCCCTGGTGTAGTCCTTCTAATGTATTTTCCTGGAAAGTAAAATAAGAAATACAACAAGCATGTCATGAACAGCTGTCAAAAGAACAAACTCAAAACTGTGCACACAGTGTCTACAGCATGTTCTTCATTCTCAAAAAGATAAAACAACTGGAACTTACAGTTCTCAGAAAATGCCAGGCACAGCTAATACAAAATGTGTGAAAGGTCACTCACCACAAGTCTCTTAATCTGAATGCTTCCATAATAAAGTCTAGCTGAGAAGGTGAGTTTACACATTGATATGTAAACTTTTCTTAAATAAATTGGCTTTCACTTAAAAGAAATTGCTACATACACCTAGAGAATTTATCACACAGAATCTTGGCCCTAAAGGTACACTCCTGAGAAAACCTGTGTCCCTGCCACCTAACATCCATGTTGCTACTCACCTTCTGGTTAATTCTCTAATGAATTTCTACTATGCAACTTCATGTGCACAGAAGAGTGCCCACATTAATAGCAACATCTTTTTTCTTACCTACCCTACAGAAATCTCTCTCAAAATTTGTTTATTCTTACCTTGGTCAGTTCTTGAAGCATATTGGAAAGTAATTCACAGCAAATATCCTTCAAAATTTTTAAATGGAAATCTTCCTCGTTTATATCAGCCTTTCCAGTCTCTTCTTGTTCAGATTCCTTTGAGTTATCAACAGGTCTCTTCCCACAGTCCTCCATGTATTGTAAGATACGAATCAAGCTCCCAATCAGAGGCATATCTAATATAAAATAACAAGAAAATGGAAACTTAACACTGATTTTTTTTTCCATCCATTCAAGGTATTAGAATTTTGAAACACATCACAAGATTTTATACAAAAGCTATAGGAACATAGATTCCAACAGCACTGCATTTTGTTACTCAAAGACAGTTTTAAAGAAACCCAAATTTTTTTTCTGCAAGCTAACCTGTATCTATAAAAAGTATATGCCAGTGGTAACGAATATAAGAAGGAAAACAGAGAGGCTAATGGGTTAAATTTGCATCCAGATGATCCTATCTGATAAACCAAACCAACACAACACCTTTCCGCAGTAGATGGCCCCAAATCACAATCCCAAGATAGGCTTTCAATTTTGAAGACTTGTCAATGGATTGAAAAGTAACAAGTGATAAAGATAGATTTAAGTGCAGAATCTCCCTCTACTGAAAAAAAAAATTACTATTGAGCCCTCATACTTTAGCAAAGACAAATTCTGCAATTTTCATTAATTTACTCAATGGAAGAGACTGAACAGAACCTGTAGATTCTATTACTGTAACTCTTCAGAGATACCCAGTAACTGAACTTCGAGCTAGCTGTGATTTTTAGAGTAACCAGTAGAGAATATTGCTGTATTCAAATGTGCAACTGAAGCTTGTGTTCTGAACTGATCTCTAGCAAACAGTAATAAATTACCTACCACATATATGAAGTCAATTGTGAATGTCAAAATAAAACAATAAAGAAGTAAAATTAAAAAAAAAAAAGCACAACTTGCTTTTCCTCATCTTGGTGTATTCTTGTTCTGTCTGTGAAGCAAACATAGCAGACAGCACGGACAAAATAGAGGCCAATAGTGTCTTCTGCTCCTGCACAATGATTGGTGGATCATCTGGCTGGCAAAGTTCACGGCAAATGAGGTCATAAAGCAGACTCCAAGTCTCTTTTCCTCCATCAGGAGACTGCACTTGAGAAAGAAGAGAGAACCCACAAACCCAACAAATTTAATCTAAATACATGAATTATATTTCTCCTCATTAAATATCTGATGATCTAGAAGTTACTGCCATTCTTGCTTCCATCATATCCAGCAATTCAAGTGTCTTACCAATAGCCTGAATACCCTCATCCACTGTGGTCAGAAGCTGCAAAATATGCATATAAACATCAAGTCCTTCCAGATTATCTGATCTACGCAGAACAAACAAAAAGAAAAACAAAGACAAATTAAAAATCTGCTTACTGAGTTTAGATTCTGTGTATTTTGGACACACAGAAGACTATCAGCAATCACTGCCATTCTCTTTGATAACAAACTAGCTGACTCATTTCAAATTGTAAGTACAGTAATATGTATTCCAGTGGTCTGTCAAACTATGCATGTCACACCAAACTCAAGATGTTCACAGACCTTAACAAGGTTATAAGGAGTCTAGTCAGTCATGAAACTAAAAAGAAATCTCACACACCGGACTTGTTTGGCTGCTTCAAGTATACAAGGCACAATCTTAAAATCTGGAAGTTCTTCAGGGGAGTCCTCCACAGACGGCCCCACAGATCGACAAGTGCCATTTTTAATCCAGTTTAACATTAGCTCTTCATCTAGATCAAAGAGTTTGTCCACCACTTCACCCACTTTTACCAGCAATTCAACTGCACAAGACAGAACATATAAATTTAAACAAGAAAAAAAACAAAGAGCAAAAATTAGTTCACAAAATGCTAATATATAAAAGTATTCAGAGTAAATTCAGTGCTGAAATGTATTAGTTTCATTCACAACCTACTAAAAGTTGCTGTGTTTATTTCCTTGTTGTGGCATAGATCAGGTGAAATGCTTGGTAAGGATTGCTGGAAAGCCTACTGACACCTTCTACCTTATTGTACCACTTAGGAAGCAGGAACTTTATTCTGCAAAAAGACTTCACATTCCTGGAAAGTCATAACTTCTGTTTCTAAAATAAAACTGTACAAGATTTATCCCTAAATATGCAGTTTCCTGCTAACTTTACATCTACCAATCATGATTTTACATAAGCATATCTGTGATTTTAATTGGATGGAGCAGGATTTCTGAGTGTTGTTGTTACAAAAAACAATTATTAGGATTTCTAGATAAATGATAACTGTTGTTACAATTGAGTTGTATGTGAAAAGTAAATGTTACTAAAAATATTTCCGTTAGTAGATGCTTAGTGTGTTTTTTGCTAAATTAGTGCTGACAGAGATTTGTATACCCAAGGCTTGTGCAGCATTCAGCTGCCATTAAGAGTAACTGAATAATTCCTCTAGTTTACATTACACAAGTACAGTAGCTTTAGAAGTGGAAAATACATATGCAATTAAAAAAAAATAAATTACATAGGGTCTTGTTTCAAGGATCAAAAAAGACATACGTATATCCCTGAATGAGGACTATGTCCTTTCCTTTACTGTGCCAAGTAACAACTTCTCTTATTAGACTAATTTTGATTCCCCAACAGAGCTTTCTTCTTCCTTTATAGGTGCTTTTCTGGTTTGTTTTATATATTTATAAGCCTGCAAAAGCAGGACAAGTTTATTTTGGTGTCTTTAAATTCATGAAGTTTACTTTGTTTTAAAGAAATCTGTACTCCCAATAGAAAATATCTGAAATTACAATACTTCAGTTCTTTTCTTTTAGTGCCAAAAAATTCCACCCACTAATTCCTAGCTGGTTTTGGCAACTTACCATTTGTAGAGCTGGACATGATAAAGCAAACACAGTCATACACTGAAGGGTTTTCTCGGATTCTCTCAACCCAGACACTGGCCACCTCAGGCTGAGAGAGGCAGGTTAACAACAGCCTAGACAAGAATTGCCCATTTAACAAATTAGAAATCAATTCATTCATATTAGCTGTACAAGTGTAAGTCTAAAATAATGACAATGATGTGACAGAAACAGGAATCTAGCTCACAGCAAACTGATTCCAGAACAATGCAAAACCAATAAAAGGATAGGATGAGACGATAACAAAACAGTGAACCCCCTTGTAAATTTTCTTCTCAGGCCTCAGAATATAGTAGAATCATAGATTCATAGAATCACCAGGTTGGAGAAGACCTCTGAGTCCAAAGATCATCAAGTCCAACCATACCCATCTGCTACTAAACCATATCCTTAAGTACCTCGTCTACCCATCTTTTAAATACCTCTGGGGTGGTGACACCACCACCTCACTGGGCAGCCTGTTCCAGTGCCCAATGACCCTTTCTGTGAAGAAGTTTTTCCTAATGTCCAGTCTGAACCCACCCTGGTGCAGCTTGAGGCTGTTCCCCCCCATCCTATCACCTGTCACTTGGGAGAAGAGACCAGCACCCATCTCTCTAAAATCTCCTTTCAGGTAGTTGTAGACAGTGATAAGGTCTCCCCTCAGCCTACTCTTCTCAAGGCTAAATAACCCCAGTTTCCTCAGCCACTCCTATGCTAAAAATGCATTAACTTCTGAAATGTCCCACCTGCTTGTTTCCAGAAGAGTTGGAGAGTCTGAATCACACAAACGTTGCAATAACATTTGGCTTTAAAGGGAAAATGCAAGATAAGAGTTAATAAAAAATACCTTTGTTTTAAAAAAATAATTAATAAGGTTAATTTCATAGTTGCAGTCACATTGCAAGACTAAAATCAACTTCTCCAGAGTGTGCATGCATTAGCAGTGTTTAAGATTGCCCAACTTAAATATTGAAGATTCAAGAACTTGACTGGTAATGAAAAATTTTTAAAAAACCCAAAAAATATTGGTCTGTATCCTTTTTCTTTCCTTCACTGAACACTTCCCACTCAAATACGATCAGACAAAAAAGTGTGAATAAAGATGAGGCACAGCAGGCAAACTTAGTTCTTTCTATAATATATATTCATGATTGTGAGTCCAGAAAAGCAGTACTCACGCATGTATAAAGCACATACACACTTACCCAAGATTCTCATCTTTACTAATGGACATACATATGTCTTGGAAACAGGCCATATTTCCTAATATTCCCACGCAGATTTCCTGAGAAGTCAAAACATAATATAATGATGTAACTGCAACATAGTTCAAATTTTCATTTCCACAAGTAATGAGTGTTTAAAGATGCTTTCCAAGTTCTTATGATTCACCAGTTTGAAGATGGAGAGACAGATTTTTCTACAGGATGTTATTAGACTAGCCTAAAATATAGTTGATAGGGACTATTTTGCTATTTATATGTTACAGCATTCATAAAAGCAAATATATCTTGAACTGTGCTTGCATATGCAGTGTATACAGTTTTGAAGCTAATCTGTCATCCCTCTTACTAAAGCAATAAAGTGTTCTATGAACAAAAAATCACCATGAAAGTATGACCCTTGCAGATATTCACTTCCTCCCCAAAAAAAGGGGTCTCAATCCAAGTTTCCAGAAAAGCCTGTTTTCTGGTGGCAGAGTTTTTAAAAAAAACAAATCAGAAAAACCCAACCCCAAATTGAAAAGCACCACAGCAAAGCAGTACATCCCATTAGGATACTCATGCCTACACAATTATTAAAAGTATGTACACTTCTATAAGGAGGACTGTGAGAGTTCTGGAACACCTACAGTGACTCGTGCTAACACAGAACGACCTGGGTATCACTTGCAGCAACTATAAGTTGAAATCAACCCTCACCACTGAAATTTATCTTCTTTATTAACGTTCTTTTACCTCTACCAAATTACAGCAGGCATTCCTGCAGATGCTATTTCAAGAAACGAGCACAGACAGTTGATTTGCACTGACTTCCAAATTTTGCTTGTACTTTCAAAGCCCTGTGTTTCTATTCATCTCCTGAAGTAAAGCTTCTGATAACTTCATAGTTAATACCAACACCAAATAGTTTTGAAAAACCCGTGTTGAATCCTAAATGTGTAATACACTGCACTGTGTAATACAAGCTGAAAAAGAATGACATCAAAACAAAGGAGAGGAAAAAAAAGTGCACTAAGTACCAGTGTAAACCAGTTCCTAAACACTAACATTATCATTATGTAGGTCTGATTAAACAAATTAATGACTGCTCGGTAATCATGAAACAAGTAATGAGAAAAAAAGGCCAATCTTTGCTTTTTTTTTTATAATTAGCTTTGATAAACTTAGTCGTTCAGCAACAATAACACGTACCACCTACAGTATAACTGAAATACTTATTGATTAGACCATATTTAAAATGCTTTTTTGCAGTGTTTTTAAATTTGATTTTGTGTTTCCTCCGCATTCCCCTAACCTATTCAAACATGCGGTAGGAGGAGGAGGAATATATGTGCGAACACATGTACAGAGCTATCTACCCTGTCTATTAACATGGGACAGCTTTCTGACAGCCCATACTTACAGTAAGGCGGGGGCATTTTGACTTGGCAAGAACTCCCAAGAATATATCTGGGGCATTGAACTCCTGAAGGAATGAAGCAACATCCTGTGGAGAAAGTGAATGGAGAAGTAAATGGAATCCTAGAATTTCAAAACTCAAATCAAATCTTTTCTCACAGCACCAGGACTGGATCAAAGGGATGTCGACCACACTACATGAGATCAGTTATTTCCCAGTAGTTTTTCCCAATAATGTGCCTTACCACCATTCTTACTTTTTTAATGAGAAAAGATCAGCAAGCCCCTATGGTGATTCAGGGTGCCAGTGATTTGCTACACAATGACCCAAAAGGTCACATTTAGTTTCTTCTGCTCTGTCTCAACTGAGGGCCAGAGGTGCTAAGCCTGAAAACATGGTATTTACTGAATCCTGACAGTGACAGCACCCAGACATACAAAAGAGAAACAAGGGAAGGGATTACAATTAGTACCTGATGAGCGCATACAAAAGAAATCTCCTGCTCATTTTACCACATTAAACCACAAAATCAGTTCTTTAATTGGGTTTAACAGGCATATTTTCCATGTTGATTCACTATGTCTAAACAAGGAGCCAGGGATTTAACTCTCACTTAAGAATCTGTTACCGCATTTGAGCCTGTTGAGAAAAACACCAAAAAGTTTCATTAAACTGCCATTGCCAGTCTGTGGCTAAAGTTTAAAAGGTTGTTTATCTATCAGCAAAAATTCTACTTACTAGCAGGATGGATTACAGTCACTAGAGGAAAATACACCTATTTAGAGACAGCATCAATATTATCTCCATAACCAAACTGCAGCAGATACAGGCTATGCACCTAAGTTAATTTCAGCTACAGCTAAGGTACTGTCTTCTAACAACTCTGAACTTCCTTAAACTCTTGCATGTGATACAGAAAACCAACAGGTGTGAATACAGCCCCATTTTTGCTAGCTGACCCTAAGCTACAGCACCGCACAACCCATCACACAACGGTAGAAGGCTGTGCAGACCACCTTATTCCACTACCATTCACACACAGCTCTGCTTTACATCCTCAAACAGCAGCACAGAGCTGAGCAGCCAGGACATGACAGCAGTGGAAAATGGTGCTGGGTCAAGTGAACACAGAGCACTCACTCATCTTGAAAAGTTGCCTCGGTGATAAGCCTGCTTGATGCCAATTCATAGAACCATAGAATCACTAAGTTGGAAAAGACCTTTAATATCATCAAGCCCAACCATACCTGTCCACTAAATCCCATCCCTAAGCACTTAATCTACCCATGTTTTAAATATCTCTAGGGATGGTGGTATTTTACATCCCTGGGCAGCCTGTGCCAGTGCTCAATAACCCTTTTGGTAAACAAATTTTTCTTAAAAGTCCAATCCAAACCTCCGATGGTGTAATTTGAGGCGATTCCTTCTCATTCTATCACTTGCGAGAAGACACCAACAAACACCCACCTCACTACAACCTCGTTTCAGATGGTTGTAGACAGCGATTCATCACCCTGCACACTGCTGGCCAAACCAGAGGGCAAGCAATGCCATCAGAATCGGGAAGCCCACCGAGTCCGTTTAACTCTGTGTATTCCTTGGCTTCCAGAAGAATTTTGTATGTGTAACAACTGTGTAAAATCGACAAGCCTTAAGGTTGGACAATACCCCGTACGACTCCAGCACTGCTAATGAAGAAGACCTGCTCAACAGTGATCATTTTGCTGTTGAGTTTATTTCTTTGTTTCAGTGAGGCCAACTGAGCCCATCTAACTCTGTGCATTCTCCCACTTCCAGAGGGATTTTGCCCACACACGCAGAGCGACCAGAGTGGGAAAGAATCCTCCCACAGCCATGAAGCACCTCGAGCTGAACTTCCTGAGCGTGGCTACGTACCTCGTCCATCGACATGTCCCACACTTTGCAGATGTCATTCTCCATCTCCTCGTCAAGCTCTGTGCGGATCCCCTCAGGGCTCCCGGTGGGCTCTGCCTTCTCAGGGCTGATGACCTGAGACAGAACAGGATGGGGGTTGCCTGGAGGGGGTGGGGGGGCAGTGGGACACGAGCCGCAACCCCTGAAAGGCCACCCCCAAAAGACCACCCTGGGCTGCTGCTGCAGTCCCCACTAGTGCCAGCCCCGCAGTGCCCAGGGCACCCCCAGGGATGACTGCACCGCGCCCAGGAATCACAGAATCACCAGGTTGGAAAAGTCTTATGAGGAGCAGCTGAGAGAGCTGGGGTTGTTTAGCCTGGAGAAAAGGAGGCTGAGGGGAGACCTTATTGCTCTCTACAACTACCTGAAAGGAGGTTGTAAGAGGAGGGAGCTGGGCTCTTCTCCCAAGTGACAGGGGAGAGGACAAAAGGGAATAGCCTCAAGCTCCATCAGGGGAGGTTCAGGATGGACATCAGGAACAATTTTTCACGGAAAAGGTCACAGGGCACTGGAACAGGCAGCCCAGGTTGGTGGTTGAATCACCATCCCTGGAGGTGTTTAAAAGACGGGTGGATGAGGTGCTGAGGGGCATGGTTGGACTCGATGATCCTGTGGGTCTTTTCCAACCTAGTGATTCTGTGTGATTCTGTGTGTGACTTCTTAGATCACCGAGTCAAACCATTCCCACCTGCCCCTAAACCACGTCCCCAAGCACCTCGTCTCCCCGCCTTTAAACGCCTCCGGGGGACGATCGCGGCCCGCCCGGGCCCGCCGGCCGCCTCCCCTCTCCGCCCGCCCCTCACCTCGATGAGGCGGGTGAGGATGCTGAAGAGCCAGTGCTTGCTGTACACCGTGCTCCCCACCGCATCCCCCTCCTCCTCCTCCGCCTCGCTGGAGGGTGGCGACGGGTTGCGGTCCATGGCGGCGCCGCCACCGCCGGCGCCAACGAGGCCAGAGCGGCCCCGCGGCTTTCGCAGCGCCCCCTGCCGGGACAGCGGACCCTAAAGACCATCCGGCTGCAGCCGCTGCCATGGCAGGGACACCGCCTGCCAGCCCGGGCCGCGAGCACCTCCAGGGACGTGGCAGCCACAGCTTCCCCGGGCGACCCGTTTCAGTGCTTCACCACCCTCAGAGTGAAGAATCTCTTCCTAACGTCTAGTCTAAATCTTGCCCCCTTACAATTTAAAGACTCTCCCCCTCGCCCTATCACTACGCAACCTCGTAAAAAGTCCCTCCGTAGCTTTCTTGTAGTCCCTTCAGGTACTGGAAGGTCACTGTGAGACTCCAGGCAGAACAACCTCAACTCTCGGCCTGTCCTCGTATGGGAGGTGCTCCAGCCCTCTGATCATCCTTTTGACTCTGCTCTGGACCCATTCCAACAGCTCCATATCCTTCCTATGTTGAGGATTTCAGAACTGGACACAGTAATCCAGATGAGGTCTCACAAGAGAGGAACAGAGGTGCAGAATCAACTTCCTCACCTGTTTTGTGGAATCAAACTCTATAACTCCATTAAGGGTTATAAAGCAGGTATACATTTATTTGCCAGCGGGTGCAAGGGGCTAATCCTCCTAACTTGCACACCATACGGTCTAACAAGCAGATAGTTAGAGTGTAAAGACATGCCTATTCATAAGTGCCTATTACATATTCATGACCTTTCCCCACTTCTTATTATAGTTAGATTCAAGAAGCTACTTCTATACTTGCACAGGTGCAGTGTTGCAGTCTGGGGTTCAGGTCTGAAGGAGTCTTCATCTTTCTCATGAACCATCCCTCAGGAACCATCTCTGAATACAATCTGTGCGCAGGCACAGTCTCATCCTGGTTGAGCTGCAGTCAGCTTTCTACTGTTGTGCTTCTTCCTTATTAGTGAATGTCTGTGAATGAGCTTCTCTCTCATCAACATCCAGGGTCTTCAAGGCCTTTACTAGCAGACAGTGCATATTTCAGTAAGCTAAGCTGTCTAAGTTTTCCTAATGTTTCTGCAGTATTTCTAACTGACTAATGTGCCCGCACATGACACCCTGCTGGCCATGCTTCTTTGGATGCAGCCCAGGGTATGGTTGGTCATACGGGCTGTGAGCACACATTGCTGGCTCATGTCCAGCTTCTCATCAACCAGCACCCTCAAGTCCTTTTCCACAGGGCAGCTCTCAATCACATCATCCCCCCACTTGCATTGAAACTGTGGATTGCCCAGGTGTAGGACATTGCACTTGGCCTTTGTTGAACTTCATGAGGTTCTCACAGACCCACTTCTCCAGCCTGTCCAGGTCCTTCTTGACAACATCTCACCTTTCTGGTGTGACAACTGCACTACTCAAACTTGCTGAGGGTGCGCTCAATCTCACTATCTGTATCATCAATGAAACTATTAAACAGCACTGGCCCCATTATGGACCCCTGAGGGATACCACTTGTCCTGGATTTCCATCGGGACGCTGCTCCCAGAGACACTAAGGGCACTCCTGCCCCTGGGCAGTGCTGATAGTGCCCTGACATTGCCCCACAGGAGCACCTCACCTCGCTCAAAGCTAGCACTGTGAATTCAGATCCCCAACCCAGAAAGAGAACGAACAGGGTAGGGATCAGTTTCTGGGATAATATCTTTATTCAGATGCACAGAAGAGCTGTAAGAGGGGAGCAGCATTAGTATTTGCTGGGAAGGCCCTGAGGTCGGTAGCGGTTGGGATCCCCACCATTTCGGCCCCACTTATTCGCCTCTTGGTCAGCTCGGGTATCTTCGGCACCTCTGCCACTCACGTCGCTTTGCCATTTTTCCCGGGCATTACTAGCAGGAAGGAAAAAGGCTCCCTTAACCAACCAGCATTTAACTCCACTTTGTGCTGATTTCCTCACTCATTTAAAACTAGCTTTTCCACAGGACTTCTTAAGGTGAGATGAAAGTACAGGCTTGGTCTTTGCCTGAGAACCACAGTGGATTCCGTAACTTACATAAGGAAACAAACCAGCAAGGAAAGAGAGTGCCTTATCACCAGCAATGCACAGTTAAGGAACTTGCCTTCTTGGGAGGACAAGAAGAAGGGCTCACACTGATATGGGAGAAGAGGCACCATTCCTACAGAGACAGGCTGTTTGGACATCAACTGCTTCCCCTCCCCTCCACTGACCTTCTAGGTCAAAAGCTAACTACAAGACAAAAATTACTTCAAATGGAATGCCTGGACCCCTAATAACTCACTGTTAACAAGCCAAATATACTGCATTACCTGATCACCCTGGCTGCCCAGGCACCACCAGGTCCTCTTTGGGCAGCATCGTAATTCCCACGAGCATGGAAATATTTGTCAGCATTTTTATAATTTGCCTCGCGCATGTCCTTGTATGCTCTGAACATATCCCATGCCCCTGAAGAAAGCAGAGAAACAGAGGTGGTGTTGACCTCAGAGAGTCATCCCAGAAATAATTAAGCATTATTTCAGCCAAGAGCTGAAAGATCCAAGGAGCAGTAACACAGTGAGGCACTTCTCTGCATCAGCCTTTGCATGGGGTGTGCCCATGGAAAGGGCCTCTGGGGGCTGATCAAGGTCCTCTTCAGCAGCAGAAACCAGCAGGGTGTCTACGGCGGAGCTGCAGACCTCCCAGCTCTGAAGACTGTGTCCATTGATTACCAGTAATTTGTGCTTGGGGAGAGGGTTCCTGAGAGAAAGGCCCATGGCAACCGCACTTACCTCCTGCTGCATCCGCAACAAATCGTCCAGCTCGGGATATTGCTGAGTCAGCACCCGCACATAGAATGAAGGAGAGCAACACAAGGCAAACGCAGAGCCTCATGGTTCCTGACCCAAGCCTGACAGAGCTGTAAGACAACCAGAGAGATGAGCAGTTCTGGAGCACCTTTGAGACTGCTGACATTGCATCTGTCCCTCCTGAGCTGTGCCCAGGCAGCTGCCCCCGTGCTGATGGTGTGCGTGCTAATGCCCTCTAATGCAACTGCAAGATCAGTTCAGACTCCACAACAGAGGTGGTTGGATATGAGAAACCTGCATTTTAGTATTCTTCACTGCTTCTATCATGACTACAGTGGAGCCTCCATAAGCTAAAGCATTAGTCCTGTTCCCAAATACCAGCTAAAACCACTGTATATTCCTCACAAATTCAGAATATCACTCACCACTGCAGAGAGGTGAAGTCAAAAGAGAGCGAGCTTGTCTTGTGTGCTCTCAGGCTCAGAGAGGGTATTTATAAGCAATTCAAAGCCCTCAAAAGAGGAAATTGGAAAGGATGCCCATGGCTGGGAATTCCCCACCACTGCTGATTCCATTTCCAAAACAGAAATCGTTATGGTAAGCCTGTCCTTGTCCTTAGTAAAAGGTCATGGCTCCTGTTAATGCAATTTTTTAGAAAGTATGTAGAACTTCTTCAGCTGTCCACAGGACTATTTGTTTCTCACAACAAGCAGGCAGAGAAACTTCCTTGAAGACTGGAGTGTTCTGTGTGCTTGAAGTGTTACGGTTGGCTTAAGGGTAACACTTTTGTTTGGCTTCTGGACTGGACAGAGCTTGGAGAAGCAGCTTGATGCCTGATCACCTGCAGTGTGTGTTGAAGCACAATGTTTGGTCTGTGTCTGTGCATAGAGAACAGTCAACTTCATTATCAGAATGGCTACAGGAACTAAATGAAATTCCCATATATGCTGGGATGACAAACTGGATCTAAGAGTTGATGGAATGGAAAACGTGAAGTGTTGCTCTTAACTCCATTGCATAGTAAAACACATACACCTGCATCCCTGCTGATAATGTTTTAAGATGGCACACACATGCTACCAGAAGGAAAGCCTGAATGGCTCATCCTACCTTTACTTGCTCTCAGAGATCCCTCTCAAGAGATTTCCATCCATCCCGGAATGTGCAGAAGTGGATCAGTGAGTCTCAAGTGAGTAAACTAAGGAGATTTTTTGATGCAGCAGTAAACTCGATTTTAAGATCACTATATTAACTGTCAGGCCCTGCTGGTATGGTTCACTGTTAGAGTACTCATTCTGCTCTCTCTGCTTAGGAACTTGCTTGCTGCTTGCTTCCCATAGTTAACAACTGACACAGCTGTGTCCCCTGCAGAAGGCTCTGGGTTTGACTGCAGCTGCACTGTAGAATGAAGGTGCAGAATATGTCCCCATTGTGTGACCTCATACATGATTTAACAAGTCTAAGAGTACTTCTTTAAATTCTCTGCAGAAAAGCGTGGGAATGAGATGAGACAGATTCCAGATAGATGTAAAAGCAGATACCTTTATTGTTGGAACTTACAGGTTTATATACCTTTGCTCATCTGTCCATGTGCTTCCCACAGCATCTTGATTGGCCTAGGCCTATTGTCCACACGCTCGCAATCACCAGCAGCAACATTTGGTTGGTTGACCTCCAAAATCCCACACGCTGTCCCTAAGTGCTGTCTCCACCCTGATTTGCATCTCTGATGTTCACCTCTGTTCAGCTTCCCACTCTTACAACCCAAGGACCACAAGTCAAAGAAGTATTGAACAGGTGTACCTTGCTATCACTGATTCCTACAGAAAAGGTATATGCAGCTGCCCCATTCACAAACCTGTGACTTTAAACAATCAGCCACTGGAGCTGAAGGGCAGAGGCATGAAGAGGGAAGTGCAATAACAAAGTGAGCTAATAAAGTGCCAGCAGCTGACTTCCTTGGGCATTGCTGTACTTGAAGCAATAATTTATCTTAAAGGAATAGGGATGTTTTCACAGACATGCCTGAAATGGCAGAACAGATATTTTCTCACACACTGTATCTCTGAGTGGAACAATTTCAAAGGAGTATCTAAGCCCTAACCCAATGAACAAGGAAGCCCTGCAAAACGCAGAGGGTCAGACACATAATTTTTCCTGTGAACCTTATGCTTAACAGCATAACAGTTCACTCACTGCAGAGATTAGAGCACCACATTTTACTGCAATTCTGTTCACATCACTTAGACTCTTACAGTACACATCAGCTCAAGTGCCTTCTTTGTTGGCTGCAAGAAATGCTGTCTGTCACCTTTTTGGGTTTGATTTAAATTTAAAAAAAGGGGGGATTGGAAAACTGTTCCTCCAACTTGGGGTACAGGCTCACTAACTCATGTGCCATTTTTCCCAGGCACCTGGAACACAGCACTGCATTCAAACTGAGTTAAGGAACTTTTCCCTACAAGAGCTCAGACGTTTTGGATCAAAAAGGGTATTTCTGAGCCTTCTGCTGTGGTCTGATATGTTTCACATTCTCTCCAAATCAAAATGTTCTGCAAAGAGCACAAGCGTGACAATAATTGCAAGAAGGTAGCACTGGAGAGGATCTTCAGAAGGTATCATATTGACTTGTAGGCAACAACGAGGGCAGCAGTAGTGAAAACAGTGCGGGAGCTCCCTACAGTATTGGAGGCAAAGCACCAGCCTGAGCACTGCTTTCCTGTATCCTTTTGACGTACTTTCTGGGTCACAGCCCTAGGCCCACAAGAAACAAGCTGCAACCAAAATGGTTGCTTTTGCAACAGAAATAAGCACTATCCCTCTGAGCATGCAAGAAGGTTTGAATGGAATATTCCTTTATGTCCTAGCAGTAGAACAGGCTGCATTTGCACACTGCATAAAGATAACATATACAGGGGTACTTGGGAGACCAGTTTCTTGGTTTGTACATTCTTATATAGTTAAGATCAAAAGCAGCCTCAAACGGGTTGGCTTTTAATTCTAAATGTCCGTAAATGCAAGCTACATTCTGCTAACATTTCGCAATGTAGGCATTTTGCAATCTAAGTCTCAAATTGAGAAAGGATGAGGTCAATTCTGGGAAGCAGTCACACCTTTTATAAGTTCACAATAATTAATTTCAGGAATTTGCCATGCTGCTGCAGGGAATGTTAACTAACATTGGCCTCAGGCTCCTCTTGAACAGATTGCATATGCACATGTTTATCTTAAATAAAATTGATTTCTCCATAGGTTTTGATGAAGATTCCAACAGTGAAGTAATGTTTTGAGGCAGGTATGGGGCTTTTATGTATTATTTTTTTTAGGAAGAAGCACAACAACAACAGAGCTAACACAGCTTCTATCTAAAGTTGCTCAGGGCAAACCACTCTTTATGCATCTCTGCTTTTCAAGCGTCTTATCCATCAACAGTGACCAAAAGCAAAGATGAGCTGAAGCTCATCTGATCCAGTGCAGGCTGGCTTGAACTATCAGTGGTGCATACTCAGCTGGCTGACAAGAGCTGGTAGGGGCTGTAGCTTTATGATGAGGCATTGTTCTGTACTACTGCAGCTTGTAAACAGAAAACAATGTAATTTCGTATTTAATTCAGTATTTAATTCACTCTTCTTCAGAGCATAAATTTACTCTTTATTGATGGCCAAGTTAGTTGAAATCATCAACACAAGCTCATTTTAGACACTAAATTTGAACAAACATTTCCCCTTATGTTACTTAATCTGACCATTCTGACACAAAATTAAAAGAGCTCTGAATCAAGAGTTATGGCTTATTGTGGGAAACCCCCCAAAAAGCCCCAATCTACACTCGAAGCTAACCAAGTGTACAAAATCCCCACAGAACTAAGAGAAGAAACCACTGTGTACAGAAAATACACAGAGCAAATAAAGCAGAGGGATTACATACAGAGAAAGCCAGCTAGGTACATTCTTGGAAGCCAAATAACTTCCTCTAAAGATGGCAACACGAGTACTTGGCTTAAGCTGCAGTATGTTGACACACTATGTGGAACAG
>WAAB01013539.1:0-14054 GCA_013389865.1 Piaya cayana | reverse complement strand
TCCCTGTGCTGAGGACTCCAGGTATTATGACTCAAGACATCTCATTTAACTATTTGATTGAAGTTGCTTTGATACGGTTTAAGAACACATCAAAGAATCTTTGCTTCTTCAAGAAAAAAGCAGAATAAAAACCATAACACAAGATGTAAAATTAAAACTAGCAGAGGCAAGATGAGCACTCCTCTCTGTTTAAGAGCTGACTAATGGGATAAAATGGTTCTTCATTCTTTGGCACCTGGGACAGAAGGTGGCTGACACCTTTCATGAGCCTTTACCTTGCAAGGACCAGGACTGAGCAGCATTTCAAGCTCCTTGTACTATCCACAGAGCATCCTAAGGTGCCCTGGTGCAGTGACCAGACCCTACAGAGGAACCCCTCCACGCCACAGCCACTTTCAGGGCCTCCTCCTGCACCAACGCTGGAATGAATTCAGCAGAGCCTCTCTTTTAATTAATATAGGAAAACCCAGGAGCTCCAGAGATGTTAGAGGCACTCAAGAAATCTGGATGAGGCCAGGAACCCACCGTCCCCCTCCTCTTCTACACTAACCACGGGGAGAAGTCACTTCTCTCATGATCTGCAAACAGCACTTCTTTCAAAGCTGCATCTCCTTTCATGAAAAGGCATCAATCCCCATCAGCATATAAACCCCAGCAGCTTGATTGCTTTTTCTTCAAGACGGATACACCAATAATTACGAGCACAGCACTGCCAAGCATCTTTTTCTGCTGAAAGTGATTTTCCTTGTAAGAGCCCATGGAGAAAGAGAAAGGTCTCATTTGAAGAGACAATGAGGGAATTAGGCAGTGAGGCAACACTGCTGCTTATGACAACAGCCTTCCCACGTCTGCACCAGTAGAGTATGAGGAAAAAATAGTCGCTAGAGGCAGAGGGCAGTTATACTTTGTAATGAGTGTGCTAAAATAGAGCACTATTATTGTCTTGAGATCTTCTCTGACGCCTACGGCTGACCCTCGAAGTATACTGAGTAGCTGACAGCATTTGGCTGCAGTACTCTAAATACAAGAGCTGCAAACTCGAGCTTTCTCCTCTTGCTGCAGCTCCGTTTGAGGTTGCTGCAGCTCTGAGGCCTCAACTTTACGAAGCCCTGACTTTACAAAAAAAGCCAGGACACGAGATACCGATCTTTCCTGGTGACTTCTTTTCATGCATCTGTGCCGCAACGTGCTCCACCAGCATAGTTTGATTACAGAGCCCCGAGGCTCTGCATCTTCTGTGGAAGGAGAGTGCACAATCACCGGGTGGCACAGCCAGACCGGAGGAAGAGTTTAGGAAGTGGCATATGGTAATCTCTGCCGCGGCCAGCAGCTACACTTACTATTGCAAAACAAACTCCATCATTTAACCTAGGGAAAAGAAGGCTCTGAAGAGCCCTTGGAGCAGCCTTGCAGGACTGAAAGGGGCTACAGGAAAGCTGGGGAGGGGTCCCTGATCAGAGATCGCAGTGACAGGGCAAGAGGGAGAGGTTTTAAGCTGAAAGGGAAGCTTGAGATAAGCTCTTAGGAAGAAATGTTTTGATGGGGAGGCTCTGGTCCAGGTTACCCAGGGAAGCTGTGGCTGCCCCATCTTTGGAGGGGTTCAAGGCCAGGTTAGATGGGGCTTGGAGTCCCTGAGCCAGTGGGAGGTGTCCCTACACATGGCAAGAGGGTGGAACTGGATGGGCTCGAAGTCCTTTCCAACCCAAACCATTCCATGATCCCTTTGTGCTCCAAAAGGAGAGGGACACATCTCTGTGCCTCAGCAAGGCAGCAGCCAGCCAGGCCCTGAGCAGGGGGGTCTGCCCTAACCCCCGCCTGCAAGGTCTTCTGGCAGATTTCCTGCGCTTTGACTCAACGCCGAGAACAGCTTAAGTCCTCTTTCACCTCAATTTGTTCCAACAGCCTCTTACAACCATCTGCGGCCTGCCTGATGACTTCTGCAGACGGACTGAATAATGCAGTCGGGTCTACGGCCTTGACAGAACCCACACAGAAACAGAGGACGGCAAGGATGTCACACAGCAAGCACAAAATCATCACCACCATCTAGTTAAATTGCACAGTTACAGCTGTTTGGGTATTTACACAGAGGTGACATCCCAAAAGACGAGTCTGGAAGCAGCACAGAGCAGAAGAATCATGTCAGGTGAGACAGAAACTTCTTCTCTGATCACAAACATTTTGTTAAAACACAAAAAGAAACAAAAAAAAAAGGCAGCAACAGTGACTTAAGAGATGGCTTGGGGCCCTCACACTTAACGGTACAAGTCAGACATTCAGCAGGCAAGCAAACCAGGCCTTTACACAATTCCAGGAAAGCTCTACATGCAGCCCAGGAGCACATGGCACAGGTGCAGGAACACTGAGCTTTTGAGATTTTACTAAGCCAAACTATTCCTGTGGTTTCTCCACGGCGTGAGATGGCCATGGTGTGTGAACAGGAGGAATTTGTAGACGATAACTCCCGCCGCATTGTGCAATATTGCTGTGGACACGAGGCCTTGATAACCATTCCAGGAAAATAAACAACATAACTTGGGTTGAAGGAGGTTTTTGGAGGTCACAGGCTCAACCTCTCCTTTAAAACAGGGTTCACTTCAAACTTGGACCCAATTTTTATGTGTCTTTGTCCAGGTAGTGAAATAAATGGTTGCCCAATTCCTTTTTATTTCAGAAAAGGGACAAAGAGGTGCAACGCTGCTGATGAAGTATTTTATTAAATGATTATCCACTCTCAACCATGCAAAAACTTCTATTAGCATAGCACTTAAAACATCCCATTACTAACAAACCTTTCACTAAATATTCTCTAGCTGCTGGGACTGCGATTCACCTGGACTCGTACTTTTTTAATGTGTAAAACACAGTTACTATTTACAAGGAATTGAAATAGAGATGCAGATTTCTACATCTGCACCACCGTTCTCGAAGAATTCCAAACCCTGGCAGCTTCCCAAGTAGTAATCAAATTATACCCTCCTCTAGTAAATAATAAAATCAGGTTAAGAACAAGAGAAAAACACCCCAGACTCTAATTAATAAATCCCTGTCTTCCCCTTGGCTCCGGCATTCGCTGCAGCGCTGTTTCCAAACCAGTCAGGAAAACCAGCTTGTTCCAAAGGAGAAGCCGTGGTTATCAAGGCAGGAAGCTCCTTGGAAGGAAACGCTGGAGGATGTCCGGACGATAAGAGCCGCTCCAGTGTTTTCATTGCTTAACGCCACTCCAACTTTGACAGTTTTATTTACTTACAGCAAATCCTGCGGTAAATTTGGGGTTCTCAGCTAAAAAATTTACTTTACATGAAATTAAGGTGCTTTAGGGTGTTGAGAGCCACAGCTTATTAACTCCTCCCTGAGAAACAAGCATTGCCTTTTCTTAGTGAGGATTTTCCAGCCTTCTCCACTTTTCCGTGCTGGCAAACAAGCAAAAGAAAAGCCAGGAAGCAGGATTCCCATCGCCCTCATTGTTGTACAGTCAAGTTGGAGACAGAGACGAGCCAAACAGCTTCTGGGGGTTTTTGAATCTTGACAGAGACAACGGTGCCCACTTCATTGTTGAATACTGCTTTGACTGGCACAACCTGGCACCTAGAATTGTTTTAACTTACTTGAACACAGCCAATGTGGTGGATTCAAAGCCCAACCCACGTACTTCATCCAGCTCTGCAATCATTCTGATTCTCCATCCCTGGCTAAGGACAACTGACAATCCAGTGCAGCCACTTTTAGGGACTGGACACCTCATTTTCTTGTTTTTCTGTCCTTTGGTGAAGAGCCTTCCTTTTCTACCTCTCCTTTTATAGGATAAGGGACCAAAGAGAACATGGGAAGGTTCAGGACGACCAGAGAGAACGGCAAACTTCAAAACTGAAACGCCTTTGATCCCCTGCTCGCCCAGCTTCCAACAATGATGTGATTGTTTTTTGAATAAGCCAGAAAAATACTGATTTCCGTGGAAGCTCCTCTCTAAGCAGCTTACGCTGGCTTCTCCCTTATCTGCTACCACCACGGGCTGAGGGGAATGTTTACCAACAGCAGATTAAATTAGCTTCAGGAGGGAGGATGCCTCTGCCGAAAGTAAAAGCATCTCGGTGTAAGAGCAAGGGGTCAGGGTCTCTGCGTGGAGCAAACCCCTGAAACAAAAGGCTCCATGTTTTACATCGGTCCTAACTTCATTACGAAAAGGAAGTCTCCTTTTAAGATGGAAAAGGTTTCCTTTAATAATGTTTATAATACTCAGCTGGGTTGCTATGACGATGGAACAACTCTTCCCTACAAACAGGCGCTGAGACCCTAAAAATAAACAGGCCAACACACAAATCACAAACACGCAGCTCTCGGGCTGGGACCACGTTTGTTCCGAACACGATGAGGATACTGGAACGCTAAAGGGCTCCATCTGCACCTACGGCGCAGGGTGCCTGCCTACAGCGCGACCACCGTATTCCCGAGGAGCTGCTACTTCAAAACAAGGCGGCTGGGGCTTCCAGCCCCAAAAGCAGCAGCGCGGAGGGGATTTAGGAGAAGTTTGTCTGCGAAAACAAGGCGGTGCGGCAGCAATCCACAGGTCTACGTGCATGCGAAATGAGAAGAGCGCGTATTTGCATGCTTTCTCCAGGGAACCATTGATGTGGGCAGGCACCCACCCAGCCCACAGAGAGAACGCGGCGTTCACGTAAAACAGCAGCACTCGGGAAGAAAACACACACAGACACAGCTCCAGATCCCGGCCCTGCCTCCATCTCCCCTCGGTTCTGGCCGGCAGCAGGCTGGGGGGGGGACTCAACCAAAACCCAGTCAGGCAGCTAGCAAGGGCCAGGAGGCTTCTCCCAGCCCCTTGGAGAAGCAGGGAGGGACACAGGGAGCTGCCACCTTATGAAGCCACCACTTTCCCACCTTCCTACCCCAGGCAACGCTGCCCCAAGCCCCTCAGAGCTCCCCCAACAGAGGCCACAGACTCCTCTGAGCACTCTCACGCCCTAGAGAACCCCCTCTCCCCACTCAGAGCCCCATCGAACCCCTCCCAAGCCTCTGTGATCTCCCCCATCTTTTTTTACACCCACAGCATCACCCGACTTCTCCTACCCCAAGACACCCCCCCTCCATCCCCTGGCTTCAGCCCTCTCAAAGCCCTTCTCCTCTCCTCCTCATAGTCCCCCTTCTCTCCCCCTAAGAACCAACCCCCTAGGGCCTCAGGCCCCCCACAGGCCCCATTCTCTCCCCTTAAAGCCTTCCCCTCCCAATCACAGCCGCCCCCTCCTCCTCATAGGCCCCCTTCTCTCCCTCTCACAGCCCACCCCAGAGCCTCAGACCACTCAGACGCCCCCTCCTCCTTAGAGCCCCCCAACTCTCCCCTCAGAGTCCCTCCTACTACTCAAAGACCCTCTTCTCTCCCCATCAGAGCCTACCCCAGGGCCTCAGGCCCCTCCTTCTTCCCCTCAAAGCCCCCCNCCAACCCTGTCCGCCCCCGGCTCCATCCAAGAGCCGCTCACCGAGGAGGAGCCCCGCCGGTCCCCGTGAGTCGCGGTCCCCTGGCGGCTCCCCCGCCGCCCTTCATGGCCGGGCACCCCCGCGCCGGGCCCCCATCCCGGGCGGGAGGAGGAGCAGCGGGCGGGCAGCGGCGCCGCGTTTACATGGCGGGAGGCGCAGCGCGACGTCCCCTCCGCCTCCTCGGCCGCCGTACCGGACGCTTCCGCCCACGGCCTCCCCCCCCCTCCCCCGGAAGGGACCAATCGGAGCGCTCCTCGCTGGCGCCGCTGACCAATGAGACGGCTCGGACCCCCCCACCGCGCGCAAAGCCCTCTGGGTACTGTAGTCCACGCGGCTCGGCCGCTGTAGCCATGTGCCCGNCCTACTACTCAAAGACCCTCTTCTCTCCCCATCTGAGCCTACCCCAGGGCCTCAGGCCCCTCCTTCTTCCCCTCAAAGTCCCCCTAGGGCCTCAAGCCCCTCAGAGTGTCCCCCCTCTTCCTCAGAGCCCCCCCTTCTCTCCCCTCAGAGACCCTCTTCCTCCTCCAAGCTCCCCTTCTCCCCTCCTCAGAGCCCACCCCAGGGCCTCAGCACCGCCCCCCTTCTTCCCCTCAGAGCCCCCCCAAGGCCTCAAGCCCCTCAGAGTCTTCCCCCTCATCCTTTAAGCCCCCCTTCTCCTCCTTCACACTCTCCTCATGGCCTCAGACGACTCACAGTCCCCCATTCCTCCCCCCCCGACCCCNGGCGCCGCTGACCAATGAGACGGCTCGGACCCGCCCACCGCGCGCAAAGCCCTCTGGGTACTGTAGTCCACGCGGCTCGGCCGCTGTAGCCATGTGCCCGCGGCCCGGAGCCGCCGCCCCGGCAGCCTGAGGCAGGGGGTGATTCCGGGAAGAGGATTGAGTGGAAACGAATCGAACGGGGCCCCCAGAGGGTGTGGAGCGAGGGGCTGAGCGGCGGCGGGGGCACCCAGGCGCCGGCCACGTCACAGGAGGGCGAGCTGGAGAACGGGAAAAATGTGTTAGAAATTAAATAAATAAATAAATTGCAAGAGAAAACTTGCGTGGGAGGAAAGGCTGAGGGAGGTGGGGTTCAGCCTGGAGAAGAGAAGGCTCCAGGGAGACCTTAGAGCAGCTTCCAGGGCTGAAAGGGGCTCCAGGAAAGGTGGGGAGGGGCTCTGGATCAGGGAGAGGATGAGAGGGGAATGGGTTTGGGCTGAAAGAGGGAGATTGAGATGAGATTTTAGGGAAAAGTGTTTTGCTGTGAGGGTGGGGAGGCCCTGGAACAGGTTGCCCAGAGCAGGGGTGGCTGCCCCATCCCTGGAGGGGTTCAAGGCCAGGTTGGATGGGGCTTGGAGCCCCTGATCCAGTGGGAGGTGTCCCGACCCATGGCAGGATGCGCTTTGAGATCCCTTCCAACCCAAACCACTCTATGAAATCCAGTTTGGTTCTCATGCAAAGAGAGGTGAATGTGAGCAGGGCCTCACCAGAAGAGAGGACAACCCAACATCTCTTCCCTTCACAAGGCAGGGAGGGCTCCCAGCTTTTCCTACACTAAGAAACCGGCACACAAACCCACCCCTTCCCAGGGAAAAGGCACTGCCACGCATTTGTGTTCTCCCAGGGAACATGGTGATACCAGACTGTTTGGCTAAAAAAAGGCCCCTGGGATGTAATCCCTGCAGAAGGGCTTTGTGGGTGTTCCCTGTTCCCGGATCTTCTCCAAGCTCACCTGATCCCATCATGCTGGTGGCAAATGCTCGATGCCATCGTGCTCCCTGGGCTGAGCGGAAGGGAGAGGCGATCCCAGGCTCAATGCAGGAGGCTGCACACGCAGCAGGAGTCTTAATCACTCTGAAGCTCGTTAAAGCAGCCCGCGTCCACGCTCAAGTCCCCAAGAAACTGCTCCTCCAGGGTCAGGTTGTTTATCCCTGAGGTGCACTGCCTTGGCTCACAGAGGAGCAGTCCCACTCCTGAGGTGTCTGCCCCAAAAGCACTTTTCTTACCAGGTTGAGAGCAGTTATTTTCCTTTGGACCAGGCACTGGAGGCAGAAGGTGAAGTGCCGAGAAGGCAGCGCTCTCCCAGCTCCCTCCGATGAGCAAACAGCCCTCGCTGCCTTGTGTTTTGATTCCCACCCGTTGGCAGAGAAGAAAAAGGTCTAAGAAGCTCTTCACTGTCAAACACCATACGTGCCAAAACACGCAGCTTTCGATTCCTGGGCACATAGAATCACCAGGTTGGAAGAGACCCATTGGATCATCGAGTCCAACCATTCCCATCAATCACTAACCCATGTCCCTCAGCACCTCGTCCACCCGTCCCTTAAACCCCTCCAGGGAAGGGGACTCAACCCCCTCCCTGGGCAGCCTCTTTTTTTTTCCTAATNGGAGAACAACCTCCCTGGCCCTGCTGGTCACACCGTTTCTGATCCAAGCCAAGATGCCATTGGCCTTGTTGGCCACCTGAGCACACTGCTGGCTCATGTTCAGTCACTGTCAACCAACACCCCCAGGTCTTTCTCCTTTCCATGCAGGTAAAAGGTTCGCTGTGCGCGTACAAAGCCTCCCAGCACATCCCACCCAGCTGCCTTCCCCCAAACCAGAGTCCTGCTCCAAAGCCAAAGCAACGCACAACCAGGAACATCGGTGCTGTGGAACCACCATCCTCCCCAAATACACAAGTTGTAGCCCAGAGCCTGGTTACGCCTGAGCAGCTCCAGCTGCAATTAACTCCATTTCCTTGAAGGCAAATTCCGTGTCCTTACCAGGGCATCTCCCTCGCGCAGTCCCATTTTATGGAGCCAAATGAAGTGAAAGGAGGCTTGTAAACTCGTGAGCAAGACAGGGAGTGCAACGTTGTAAGTCAAAATACCTTTAAATAACCCTTTATCAGCACTTACTGCATGGTCACGGGGGATCAGAGGGGGATGAAAGAAGAGAATCGTGGAATTATAGAATGTCCCGAGCTGGAAGGGACCCACAAGGCTCTCCAGCCTCTCCCCCTGAGTCTAAGGACATCCAGGATTGTCGTGTCCCAGGTGCACAAGCAGCATTTTCCCTTGTTAAACTTCACGCGGAGAAAGTAAGGAAATCTGGGGAATTGAAATGTCTTTTCACTACACAAAAACAGGACGAGGTTTCCCCCCCTGAAGTGTGCTCTGTGTCATGAGGAGAGAGGAAGTTGGTAACCAAGCTGACCGTGATTTATTTATTTACAGAAGTCAACTACCGCATTTTAAAATAAAAGTAGGAGGACGGTTTCCATTTTTTCCCACCTCCGTTTTCAAAACAAACAAACAAAAAAATAGAGACTGGCCAGGGAGGGAATGAAATGACAAAGGTAACAAAAAAAAAAAGGAGAAGAAAATCCTCCACGAGAAACCAGAGTTGGTTTCTTCAGCTTTCAAAATAATTAAAGCCTCCTCACCCTCACAGGAAAATATTTCTTCTTAAGATTTCATCTCACTCTCCCCTCTTTCAGCTTAATACACGTTGGTTGAGATTTCTGGTGAAGGTTAATTAGACGGTGGCTCCTAGGAATAGATTTTGCAAGTTGTGAGGCGAGGATCACGCGTAAGCGCCAGTTCTAGGAAAGCGCGGGACAAGGCAGTCAGGAAAACACCAAGGTTCCTAAAAACACTGACTTATCAGAAAAGAGAAATCTTATTTCAAGGTTCTGACTTTTCCACCACGTGGTCAATGGCCTGAGAGGGCGACGGGAGGGAGTGGGGAAGCCCAGACACCAGGAAAGCCAGAAAAATGATGCAAGAGCTCATCAGACCCTCGCTCCAGAACACGGAGGTGCTATTTTAAGGCAGCTCCCACCTCGGAGAGCGGGTTTTGCAAGAATATCGGAAATCTGTGAATCACGAAAGAAGCAGAAGAGCTACGAGAGGTTTTGCGCCTCGTTAGTGAGAGGATACGGTCACAAGGGAAAAGGCTTCAGCGCAAGGAAGGGTTGCTCAGTGGTTTATGAGGTATCGCAAGGAAAATCCCTTTGTTGATCCCTCTAGAAACGCGCTTAGGAAGCTGAATGTTAAACACCTCCTCAAATCATGGAGGCTTCAGTTACCAATATTAAAGCAGCTCTAAGATCCTTGGAGGTGAAAGGAGGGTAAGGCTCTCGTGAGACCTCACCTGGAGCCCTGTGTCCAATCCTGGAGTCCTGAGCACAGGGAGGAGGTGGATCTGTTGGAGCGAGTCCAGAGGAGGCCACGGAGATGATCCGAGGGCTGGAGAACCTCTCGTATGAGGACAAGCTGAGAGAGGGATCCAGAAAACTCCAGTCTCTGGTTTGCTCCGTGCCCAAGCCACCTTCTGCTGTTTAACCACCAAGAGAAAGCAAAATTACATCAAGAATTACCTTTGCCCCAAATCAAAGTGGAATCTGGGAGGAAGAACCATTAACAAAAGTTCAGTTCTGAGTTTACTGGAGCAAAAGGAGACAAACCTGATCTTAGAGATAGAGTCACAAAGGGGCCTTAAACCAAACCGTGGGTTTTTTTTTTTCGTGGCCCTTATCTCATCGCCAAGGATGAGCAGCCAGCACGAGCTCCACGTGGGCAGCAGCTTGGGGCTGTCAGTGCTGTCACTTGGCTGCTGGAGATGGAGGCCTCTGCGCCGCGTGCTGCTATATCCAGAGCCACAGCTGCAAATTTAGCAACGTTGCCTGAATTTCTCTTTGTGCTCTCCCACGTCCTGCCCTGCTACAACTCCTGTCTGCTTGCATTTCGGTTCTTCAACCGCACTGCCTAGCAACCTGACAGCCTCTTCGCTTCGAGAGCAAGGGAACCAGTTCCTCCCATTCCCACCCCACCAACAGGGAGCTGGTGGGGACGCATCCCCCTCCATTTAATGGCACCAACTGAGACGGAGGCAAGGTTCTAAGAACCCAGAAGCCCCGGTGACACGCGTTATCACCTCTTGGCCGCTCATGGTTTAGTGTTTGATAGGACTGGATGATCCAGTGGGTCTCTTCCAACCTGGTGATTCTACGATTCTATGATTTGTGTCTATGGGAAGACAGAAAGGTCCTCATCCCTCCTGATGCCGCAGATCTCACCTCTACTTCCACAACGACGGTTTCTGCTGTGGATCTGGGTTTCTTCAGAGGTTGTAACGCCCTCACTGGAGTAAAGGAAAAGTAATCACAGAGCCTTCAGCAAACCTTTTAAGCCGTTCAGCCAAAGTCCCCAGAGGGAAGCAGGTGAGACTTATAATATGCATCGCACAGGAGATGCGTATCTAGAGTATTTTTATTTTATAAGAATCTCTCCCCTCCCTTTGCGGTTTGTTTAAAAGGAACGGCAAGACGAACCAGGTGAGCTGCAAGCCACTGCTGCCAGCGCTCCCAGCCCTGTCTTCCACGGGGGATCCACCCCAGGACCAGCACGGACTCATCGGGAGCTGCTCAGCAGATAAACCGCTGGAGAAGAGAGAAGCACCTCGGACTAAGGATGAGGCACAGCTCCTTCTTACTCCACAGTTTGGAAACGTGCGATTTCCCCAGTTGCCTTCGGCTGAGAGCGGAGAGAGGCAGGACGGGACAGGTCCCAAGCGAACAGGGAGTGCTGCGAAAGAGGCTGCAGCAAGGGAAAAGAGTGAAGGGGCACAGATAAAAGCACGAGACGGGCATGAGTCACATTGGCGTAGGGCCTCCAAAGGCTGCCCTCGAGCTAAGAGGGGATGAAATAAGTTTACAGTCAGGCAAAAAATCCACTGAAACAAAAAGCAACCCAAAATAGGCTCTCGCATACCTGCCTCCTCTGGCTCGTCATGAAAGGTTCGGCATCCCACAAAGTCGGGCTGCGTTTCTGGCTGGCATCTGGTCACGCTTGGCCAAGCCAGGACAGAGGTGGGAGCGCTCAAGGCATGTTTGGAGAGCGCTCGCTCCTCGAGGCAAGCCCAGACCTCCAGCTAATCCTCGCAAAAGCTGCCAGAGGGAAGAATCACAGAATCATAAAATCACCAGGTTGGAAGAGACCCATCGGATCATGGAGTCCAACCATTCCCATCAATCACTAGCCTATGTCCCTCAGCACCTCGTCTACTCGTGCCTTAAACCCCTCCAGGGAAGAGAGCTCTCTCCAAGGAGTCAACTTGAGGGATGCAGGTCTTACACCCTTCCACTTGCAGGAAAGAAGCCCCGCTGTGGGCAGCTATTTTCCATTCAGCCCATCCAAACCTACCTTTATGAGCTAAGGATGGAGAAGTTTAAACCGAGATGCAGCAACCAGTCCTCCCAGATCTCGCGGGAGAGCTTGGATCCGAAGCGAAGCAAAGCAGCGTGCCTCCAGTTATTTCTGTCGTAAGCCCTGCTCTCCTGCCCGCGGATTAGGAAAGCAAAGCAGTGCAGGTGTTCTCCAAGAAACACGCAACCCGGGCGCACCAGCTCGTTGGAAAGCTAACAGCAGATCCGTGAGCTCGGGCTCGCACGGCAGCCGTGCAGCTGGGTGAGCCACAAGCCGGTTCCCCGCTGCGCTGCGGCTGGAAGCTGGCCAGCCAGCCTTCCTTCAGCTGCTGGCCTGCCTGCTTTTACAATCAAGAATCCAAACCCCAGGCCAGCTTTAGTAACGTTTTCTCCTCAGTGGAAATATCATCTCTGCACTCTGCAGTTTCCACTTTAGAGAAGCTTTTGCTGTTTATAGAGGCCAAAGACATGGGGCAAGCGGACATTTCTCATGGTTTGGGTTGGAAGAGACCTCAAAGCCCAGCCAGTCCCACCCCTGTCACGGGCAGGGACACCTCCCACTGAATCAGGGGCTCCAAGCCCCATCCAACCTGGCCTTGAGCCCCTCCAGGGATGGGGCAGCCACCACTGCTCTGGGCAACCTGTTCCAGGGCCTCCCCACCCTCACAGCAAAACATTTCTCGCTAAGATCTAATCATCATGGGGACCCTTAGCGCATCCGAGGGCCTCAGTGCTGGAAAGTGCTCAGCCTCATCCATCTCCAGTCTCTGCAGCAGCAGCAGCACCTACTTCAAGGGACATGGTTTAGTGTTTGATAGGAATGGTTGGACTCAATGATCCAGTGGGTCTCTTCCAACCTGGTGATTCTATAATTCTGCGACTCTAAGGGCACCATAAGCATTCCCAAATATTCTAGACTGGGGATAAACCAAGGATTTTCAGCTCCCTTGCTCCCCTTCTCCCTGCAGTCACACTGCAGTAACTTCTCAACAAAGCTGGAAGAGCTCTGGTCGCTGTGCTGAGGAGGCACCACCAGCAAACATCTCCATCCACACGATGCTACCACCAGGACGGATTTTCAAACTGTTTTACGTGCTTGTGTTTCTCACACAGCAATTTGGGAGTCTTGTCCAGAGATGCTCGTATCAGCCCTGAGAGCAGGACACCACCTCCATCCTGAGCAGTCTGGCTTTTTCTTTCTCCAGTGTCATCACTGGAAAAGGGCTGTAGACACTGAAGAACAAGCTCTTTGCTGTGCAAACATGCCCTCCACTGGGCAGGGAAAAGAATTTAGCTCATTTCTCTGTCCTTTTGGGTACAACCCAACCCTCCTCTGCAAAGCCAGCTCAAGGGCAGCTTGAGACACGCGTGGGAATCCTACGCTGGAAGAGCACTGGGCTAAGAGCAGAGCAGCACGAGCACTCCCAAGTCAAAAAGAGCCTGAAGGCTCTAAATACCAGCTTGAGACACGCTGGCAAAGCCATGTCGAAAGGGCAAACCGCCTAGCTCGAACTCCTGACGCTGATTCTTTGTTTGTACAAGCACCTAATTCCCTCCTAGATGTTTGCAGAAGCTCAGGGAGCTGGCACGGGAGCAAGAAGTTGGCCTTTAATTAACCAGAAGTCAAACACTAAAAGGACGTCAGCAACCCGTGAGCTGCGCTGCTCCCCTAAACCAGCTCATGCAGCTCTTCTGCGGGTCTCTACACCTTGGGGTGTCTCCAGACAGCTGCTCTTCCATGTGAAAAAGGACTTTGTTGGTGCTGCTTACGTTTCTCCTCGTCCCCTTTCAGCACGCGGCGTCGAGGGAGCTGAACGGATGCATTTCCCTGCCTCCAACCACAGACACAACATCACGCTCCCCGAGGACACCAGTCAGGTGGAAAACCACTAAGACAGAAAAGCTGAGTTGGGGACAACACAACCACCAGCTCAACCACGCTGGAAATCACATTCCCAACATCAACATTGAGCTCCCCCAGCTGCTGCATCATGCAGAAGCACCCCCAGTCCAGCCTAGGGATGCTCCCCTGCTAGACGGGCTCATGCATGTGGCTTTCCAAGCGAGTCCGTCCTCCAAAATGCTGCTGGCCAAGAGCCTTGGGTTGCTGGTGGGACTCGTGGCTCTGGCAGCCCAGGGGCTGTAGGGCAGCTCTCACTGCAGCAGGTAAGGTGACACCTACAGGCTGCCCAAAGGGCTCCTGGGAAGCTGTTCTCTACCCCTACTCCTCTTCCCTGCACACACACTCACCCCAAATTCACTCTGATTGCCACCACCTATATATGAGAGGGACAGTGACACCAGAAACAGGTCCTGAATAAAGGGCATCCTTGAACTGCGGTGTAACAGTGGATTGGCTGTAATGTGAGAGAGTGAGAGACAAAGCTGGTGAAGGG
>WAAB01013538.1:85721-101617 GCA_013389865.1 Piaya cayana | reverse complement strand
AGAATAACCTCCCTGGACCTGCTGGTCACACTGTTTCTGATACGAGCCAAGATGCCATTGGCCTTCTTGGCCACCTGGGCACACTGCTGGCTCACGTTCAGTCGGCTGTCAACCAAGACCCGCAAATGCACAGCATCCCACAGCTGGTGGAACTGCCTATAAAACTTGCATGTGAAAATGTACAACAGCACATGTTCAAGCAGCATAAGCACTACTTTCCCTTAAATGACTACGACTGCATTTAGATTTCTAAACCAAACTTTAGGTCATGTTCATTACAACTAATAAAATGAACAGAGAACTATATCTGATGGTAAAATTAAGGATTACTTTCTCCTCCACTGTCCCAGCAAGTCTTAAAACAAATTTAAAAATCCCCCAGAAAGTGCAACACTTGCTGTAATAAGGAAAACTACCGCGTGTTACTTAGTTGCTGTTAACATTAAGTAACTACTTAGATACAGATTCTTGTCATAGGTGCCATCACTACAGTTAATAGTCTTCTTAGTAAAGGCAGTTAACCTCTTTTATTACATTTAATTCACTTGCTAAAATAACATGTTTACTGTCAGTTCTGGAAAGTGAGGACAATTTTTGTGCATGTTTGAGAAACATGAAAATAAACCCAAAGGTACAAAGTAAACATAAGTAACACTTGTACCAAAGTGTAAATTTGGCAATTTGTGAATGTTAAACCAAAGCACTGCATCAAAGCACTGTTACGATTGTGACCCAAGCCGACAAAATCCAGATAATTCATCAGAGATGGACATCCTGGACATAGTCAAACCTGTTCTATGTATCAATTCCTCATTTCATCTAATTGCTAAGGACCTACAGCGCCTACCAGTGCTCCCAAACACAGGCTGTTGGTCTCAGTGAAGTGGGACAGGACTGTAAAAGGAGCATTATAAGCATGAGGTATTCAGGCAACTACTCCAAACAAGCCCCATCCCACACCTCTTCTACTCAAGAGATATCTGGAGCCTTTGAACACCTGGGAAGAAAAGGAGGTCCTCTCCTGCTCTAATCCTGGTCTCACTTGAAAAAAAGAAATCTGATTTGAGTTACTACTTGTTTGTTTGTTTGTGAATGCATGATATAAATTCCATTTTTCCTCACTACTTTCATATAAAGACATACAGAATTGGAAAGTCACCTGCATTTAAGCACATCTAAAGTGAATTTCATCACAGATTTTTTTCTACCATTATAAAGATAAAATTGGCTTCCTTGATATGAGAAAAACACGGTATATTTTAGACAGCAGCTGTAAAGAGATTTCACCAGAACTGTACTGTTGTGCCATTCAGAACATCAGGCAATGAATTAAAAATCTTGCACAGAGTGAATGTGTTGGTAGAGAAACTGCATAACACTGCTCAGAAACAGTAGCCACGTGTAACTTACTACATTAACCCAGAGAGAGGATAAATGATTTTTGCTACAGTTACTGGTGGCTGATGAGGGAGTGACATGGCAGCTCAGAAATATGTTTATTACAGCACGCAAAAGACAGGTGTGAAGCAGAAAAACAAGAGAACAAGAAACCAACCTTAAGTATCTTTGTCATACTTATGAAGATGAAAACTCTTGATCAATTTGGATTCATTCAAATTTCCTACCACAGTGAAATTGTAGTGTATTTTAAAAGACAAGCTGGTTAAATAAATTCCTGTGGAAGGGAGTCCTCTCTCTGTGACCACAGGATATCTAAGATATGTCAGTAATGTGCTTCATTAATGGTAATGGCTACAATGCAACAGAGGAGAGGGATTGCATGTGAGGTATTACATTCTGTGCATTCCTCTGTAAGTGTGGGAATAGCCAGATGTGCCCTAAGTGTGCTAACTAACTACATGCGCTGTAGCAAAGGGGACTTCTGAGCATGGAAGGACTGAAATATTGTGAAGGAGCAACCAATAATGGCATGACTGTGATTGTAAAGGCACAAGATGCTTCTGTGCTTGGACTTAACTTCCACACGAATATGTTTGGCACAAACACCCGTTACCCAAAAATAATGAATGTTCACTTTGGACAATACCTATGCCAGTAAATGTAATCAAATTCCTACATGAAGAAAACATCCAGCAGGCACAAGCATGTTCTAATGTAATTCACTCAAGTTTTGAGGAACAGTCACAAAACCACAAAAAATACAAGCTTTTAAAACACTTTTCTATGTTTTCTAATACATAGATTGTCCCACTGACCTCTGCTCCTGAATATTGTTATGTGGTATTCTCTGAAGTAGAAGAGACCTGTAGAGCACATCCAGATCTAGAGAGCTCCTCCAGCTCCCTTGAACAGACAGTACTAGTTCTACACACCACTTGTTAAAAATACTTTTTAAAATTAAAAAAAAAAAAATCTAACAGAAAATGTTTAACAGCCTTCAGTCTGTTTTTTAATCAGGCACAAAGGCTGAAGTGATGGAGTTTTATTTGATCTGCATTTCCTCGTGCCCAAAGTGACTGTCAGTTTCACAACCCTAAAACTTGAAATTATCCATTTACACAGTCCTGTGATGCTAATAAACCAACTGGATGGCTACCTGTACTCTCTTACCATTCATTTTCTTTTCACGCCATTATATATTTACCCATGTATATACATGCTATGAAAAGAAAAGATGTTCTTGAGTGTGATTTGAACCTGAAAGAGTCAACAGTTCCTAGTCTGCAAGGCCTGGGCAGCACTGTGCCAAACAGTCTGTGACTCCAAAGCATCTTGCAGAGGAAGGGTGGGAAGAGACCCTGGGAAGGAAGGGTGGGAAGACTGGGAAGAGACCCTGCCTTTCCCAGATCGTTGGCATTTCATGGCAGTCCCAGCAGGAACAGCAAGGAGAGCACAAAAATAGTATTCACTCTCCAAAGCTCAAAGTTTCTGAATGTAACTCAATAATCAGATCGAGATCAGTGATGAATTGTGTCCCTCAGTGATGCGTACTGGGACTGGGACTGTTTAATATCTTCATCAGTGTCACAGACAGCGGCATTAAGTGCTCCCTCATCAAGCTTACATGTAACATCAACCTGAGCATTGAGGTTGACATGCATGAGGGAAGGGACCATCCAGAGGGACCTGGACAGCCTCAAGGAATCAGTCTGTGTGAACCTCACCAGGTTCAACAAGGTCAAGTGCAAGGGCTTTCACCTGAGTCAGGGCAAGCCCTGGTATCAATACAGGCTGAGGGCTGAAGGGATTGAGAGCAGTTCTGTCAAGAGGAACTTGGAGGTACTGGCTGATGAACAGCTAGACATGAGCTGGCGATGTGCACTTGCAGCCTATTGGACTGGGTCCACAAGAAGGACACAAAGGTGATCAGAGGGGCTGAACACCTCTCCTATGAAGAAAGGCTGAGAAATTTGAGGTTCTTCAGCCTGGAGAAGATAAAGTTCCAGGCAGGAGGTAGATGCCTGACCCTTGCAAACACTGAAGGTCAGGTTGGACAGGGCAATGAGCAACCTGTTCTTAGTTGAACATATCCCTGCTCACTGCAGGGGAGCCTGGAAGAGATGACCTTTAAAGGCCCCTTCCAACCCAAGCCATTGTATGATTCTATGAATATGTATGCTCTGTCACCTTGGATGGCATTACCTCCATATATGCATATTCATCTCTCACTGGAAATGCCAGTGAAGTTCAGATTGCCCTTGTGATCCAGTTGTTCCTACGAACGTCCTGTAAAATTGTTTTCATAGTGAAGAATTTTTGAGGGACCCAAGGAGCTGTGATGGGGCTCACTAAAAACTGATGCTTTGCTGTAATTGGTAAGTTGGATTTTGTTGGTTTTGGCAGGAGTTTTCTGCAGATCCTAAAATGTTCATGAATACACAAAGTGGTGTTTTTCACATTCGTTCTTTTCCATACCATTATTTTCATAGACAGGAAAACATTTTTCTGCTTAACTTTGATTCATTAAAAGACTGGTCCCATGGCATCACTGTGTACGTGCTGCCACACAGTGTCTCTACTCATACCTTGTTATTCCTTAAATAAGTATACAACAAATGGAAAGAAAAAACAGGAAAACCACATTTGCAGATGACTGCACAACAGCTACATTCACTATGCTTCATCTCCAGCCTACAGGAAACAATGGAAACTTTCACATTACTTTTACTGAGGTTTAGATCTCCTCCACAGTAACCTAAGTACAGGTCTACTACAGGATTCTGAGAGCTGAGCTCCTCATTTACAATTAATCTTTTCTTTACGAGTTCAGTGTTTTATAATGAAAATTAACCTGTTTTCCAGGAAATAAGTACCACTGTCTTTGTGAAAACTTGGGTAGAATTAACTTTATTTGATGCAGATTTCTTCACTATCTGTCTGAACTAGTGACATCTGGCTTCCTCCAGAACCAATACAATATAAAGTAAAAAAGTCACTTCTACAGCATAATCTATCTGACCTAAACAGACAAGTACTGTCAGGCATCAGGAAGTGCAAGAAAAGTCCATTTCTCTCAGCTGAGCATAAGCACATCCTAGCATCAATAGGTCTGATTTTGATTATCTATCCTGTAGACATCTGTCCTTGATCAGACCATCCCACTCTAGGGTTGCCCAAACTGGACACAGCAGACAAACAACTAGTCATTTTTACATAAGCAAAAACGAAATACAAGACAGTGTCTGTGGAATAAACAATCTAGTGTTTTATTCATTTTATTGCTGTGATATGAAGTCTGGCTAAGCAATCTAAACAGAGACCGTTTATCAAGTCCTTACCTTTGGGGATAGTAATCTGACAGCCCAGGTCGCAGTCCTGCTGCAACTGATAAAAAGCCACTTCCTGCAGCCGAGCACGCTCCAGCTCCGAGAGGCTTTGAACGGGAACTGACTTCAGCTGAACACTGCGCCCTGACATGCTGTTCCAAGTGAAATCACCCTACAGGAAATCAAATGGAAAAATATGAAGCATCATATGGTATGCACAGTTTAATAAACAGAACCATCTTTTTCACTGCTAGGAAAACCAACACAGACCCTCCTTTCCAGAAGGCAAATTTCTTGGACATCTCTAACCTTCCACATAACTTTGTTTTCCTAAGAGCAGTACTCCTTAAAAGGAGTACAGACATGCAAAACAAAAAGTCAGTTCTGTCTGAAACCAGTTAACAAAGCATTGTTGTAAAAACATTAAGACTGCACTAAACAAAAGCACAAAACAGGAAAAAATGCCCTTGTCCACTTTTCCCAGTTTGCTTTCTTTGTACAGTACTCAGTTGTCACTTCAGTCCTTTCCCTGCACAGTCAGTGTGACATGTAGACTTCCACAGGTCCGTGGATAACTCCTTCCACTTGCTAATCCTACTCCAGCTGGTTGTTCAGAGAGTACACAGGCAGAGCTACTTCTCCTTTCTGATATGCACCATCCCCTCCTAATGACGATATTGTGTTTAGACTACGATTGACTAAAGAACAAGGTGTTTCACTTTTTTGAAAAGCCATAATAACAATGTATGCATTAAAATTTATACAGGAAAACAACATGAAACAGGCTACAGCTCTGTAAGGTGCCAATTATGTTTGGAAAGTGAATCAAAAGCTTTAGCTGTTCTATCTCCCACCTGCAATACCATATACAAAAAGCTATTCTCTGAGCTAGCAGTTAGCTTGGATGAGAAAAGTAATCATCAGTCAGAGATGCGCAAACACAAAGACAAGCTTAAAGACTAACAATTAACCTCAAAAAAAATTTTGGAATTCATCAAAGCATCATCAAAGAGCACGTTTTAGCACTACAATGGTAGAAATAAGGAATTTGTTCTTCATTCTAACCATGTTAAAGAAAAGCCATCCAACTTGTCAGTAGGAATAACCCGATGCAGCTATATATACTAGAAAAACTGATGTTCATCAGTTGAGCTGTAAAAACAAATCCACCAACCTGCCCCTCATCACAACATGTGAGACTTAAAAGAGTGAACTTCATTAGCTTTAAGTCCTCATTTTCAGTTTAAATTTCAACATCTGTACCTTCACTGCATGCTCATTTTTTCACCATTCCCTAGTAATTCATCTGCATGCATATCTGCAGTCAGAGGATGTCCAGTGACTTGAAAAGACATTGGCTGAAGCTCCTTATTACAGAAACTGGTAATATTTGACTCTACTTAGCAGCTACGCACCCTGTTGTACATAAACATCTTTGTTTCCATATATGTTGCCTACATATGCATATGCGTATATATATGCGCACACATACAACCTGCATACCTATGACTGCATGTGTATACTCACGTATACATGATACCAAAAGTCATTCACAAATGTGCAGCACCATCTAGCAATACCAAACAAAGGAATTACACATTAAACATCATTTCCTATGGCGTGTGAAGTATGTTTGATCAAGGAAGCTTTTTTTCATAGAATATTTTGTAAGTCATTAGGCAACCATAATAGATAAAGCTGTTATCTCAATGTGAGCTGCCCATCCGTACACTCAATGCATGTACTACACCTTTATATTTATATATACATGGGCTACATACGCAAACTTTTTAACTAAACTGCTACTTGACTGTGGAAAGGTGTTCCTTCTTTTCTTGCCTCTTCATCTCTTCTTGCTCCTCTACTGCCTTACTGTTGATTAGCTAGATTTAGTAGTCTCAAAATAAAGGTTTGCATGGTGATACAAGCTGAGCTGACTGGCTTAAATTAAATAAAGTCAAAGCAGCAAGAGTCACATAGAACTAATTTGCAAAGCTGCAGTAAACATTTACATTTTTTTAGAAAGCTGTTGTCATTTATAGATAAAAGTGACTGAGAACAGAATCCACAACCAGACAACTTATACTAAGAAACTAATTCCTTTCTAACTCTGACAGTACAATACAAACTTTACAAGTACAGAAATATGCAATTCAGTCCTCAAGAACATATGATGTACAAAATGTTCTACAGTCATAACAGTACAGAGAGAGAAATAAGGGTCTTTAGGGTAGAGTTTGGGGGAATTTTATCTTATCTATCTCTCCAGCATGAGCATTTTCATTAAAAAAAAAATCATTCATGTCTACCATAAAAAATTTCAAACAAATATTTAATTTTGAAGGAGGAATTGTAAGCAAAAAAAGTATACCCATTAGAAAATGTTGAAGTAACAGAATATTGAAGACTAAACTTTTTTAGGACAGAGCACAAAACCAAAGGAGTGCATGGGGCTTTTAGGAACTACTACAGGTAAAATAAATATTTCTTAATGGAGTTTTGCATGGACATCTGAATTGCTGCTCTTTTTGAATAAAAATCACCAAGGTCAAATCTAACTCTGGAGGTAACTCCACATCCTCTGCCTTATCTCCAAGTTAGCTCTCTAACCACAACAAGCAAACAGTGAGCTGTACCACTGCAATGCCACAGCTCAACTGTTAGCCCAGCCAAACCTGCTGAATTCAGACAGGGCTGCTACCTGTGGCACAGACTTACATTAATACTCTGCTTTGGAGACCCCAGCAAGCAAGCCTTTGCTCAGATCTGTGCTGCTTTATACGAACAGGGCAGCCAACTCAGTACTGGCTAAGAAATCCTATCTAGGCTAGTTTTAACTTAACATGGGAGCAGTCCATCTCATTTTTTTCTAGGAGGTCACGAGTTCAAAACCAAATGAAAGAAGAAAGTCTCAAACAGGATTATGAGGGTTGTTCCTCCCAACCAGTTTTTTTTTTGATTCTGGCAGTCAGCAAGCTTGCCATATGTCCTGGCACTCACTGGGTTGGCCCTGCATGGCTAAAAGCTGTGGGATGCACGCTCTGCACCTTCCAACACCATGACAGGTCACCATGCTGCAATAAAGAATGTGGAATCATTCTGTCCAGTTTCTGTGCACTAAAAAAGACATTCCTCTCTTACACTTGATGGATCTGATAAAATCTCTGCTGGGTCACATTAACATAGGTTTTTACTATGTCAATGGCACACATGACTAATTAACTAAAATATTTTTTTGAAGATTATGCATTAGGGCCAGTGGAATCTCCTAATCTGCTAAAGAAGTGAGGCTCAATAAATATTTCCTTGAAAAAGTCTGCTTTATTTGGTAAATAAATATCACTGCCTATTATGAGCCAAAGGACAGTATTTGATAATTTAATTTACTCAAAGACTCCTATGCTTTGCATGACGTGTGGAAAATTAAGTTTCATCTTCATTTTACAGCACTGTACAATTTTACATACAGCATGTAGATTACTGCAAAATCAGCCAGGCTTGGGAGAGGTCCAGAAAAGTCAAGCTTCCTTGGAGAAAGGGTACTCACACAATTACATCAGTCACATCTGCCTAAAGCTATTGTCCATTCTGTGGGGCAACCAAAGGATGGAAATGGCAGGATGGAATATTTTCTGTTTCTGTTTCTGTCTCCATATGAGGAAGAACGTTTCATCAGCCTGCTTCAATCGCAGCATCAGCCTGACATAGTTCCTTGCAGAAGCTTAAGATGAGCAGAAGATGCATAAGCAGCAAGACAGGGTGATATAGGTTTCGAAGCTCATGCTCCGTTTATAAGTTCAGACATACATACACAGATTTTTCTCTGTTATTTAGATTGCAGGACTGTAGGTCAGAATATGACTGCAAATGGCTCCTTCATCACCTAGAACATAAAAAGCCAACAACATAAAAAAGCCTCAGAAGAGTGCAAACAAATATTGCTCTGGGATGAAGTGATCAGCCTGATAGGGCAAGAACTTCCAACCACAAGAGTGCTTTCATAACTGACTTTTAAGAAACCTTAAACCAGACTAAAAGCCTTCTCTAGTTTCTCCTACCAACCAGGCATAGTTTTTCCCTCATAAGGCTCCAGCTTCAGCTACCTTTTCTGTCTGACCCACCCACTAACATGTAACATCTTTCCTCCACTCAAACAAATAGCCTGCTTATCAGGTAAATAACTAAAATACTAAAGAACACGACAAGTGGTTAAACTGTATTCTTGTGCCTTTGAAGAGTCTACTCACTTTTCCCATACCTAAAGATAATTTTTAATAAAACAGAGACTGCAGTTTTACTATTATTCTTTTAAACATCTTTTTAAGTGGGTTTGTTCTGTGGCTCCAAAATAAATGTAAAGTGGTAAATCCTGACTTAAGTAACACTATGTGCTTAACTTACTCTTAAGGATGTGTAAGCTACTTTTGTGTGTCTGACCTCTTTCTCTTAAGCTTCCAACACATTGCTGCCTTCTAGTACTTGAAGGGGACTACAAGAAAGCTGAGGAGGGACTTTTTACAAGAACATGTAGTGATAGGACTAGGGGGAATGGCTTTAAATTAGAAGGGGGAAGATTTAGATTAGATATGGGGAAGAAATTCTTCACAATGAAGGTGGTGAAACAGTGGAAAAGGTGCCCAGGGAAGTTGTGGATGCCCCCTCCAAGATGATGTTCAAGACCAAGCTAGAAAGGGCTTTGAGCAACCTGATCTAGTGGAAAGTGTCCTTGCCCATAGCTGGGGGGGCGGCATACGCCAACACACTAGATGATGCTTAAGGTCCCTTCCAAACTGTTTTATGATTCTGTGTCTTTCAGTGAAGCCTTATTCTTCAGGCCTTCGTGTAACACAAGAAACAGCTGACAGCCACTGCAAGGAATCCTGAATGTAGGCGCAAACCTGTGGGCAATGATGGACCTCTGTTGATCTCCATGGAGTTTTAAGCCTTAGTGAGTCACATGGATCATAGACAAGGTGGGAAATATGAAACCCCACATAGTGGTTTTAGGTATCACAAAGATGGAGGAAGCAATTTTTATCTTACTGTATTATTGTTAATGACTTCAGTCTGTACTCATTTAGGTAAATGCTATTATTAGATTAGCTATCTACTTTTCATTAGTCTTTTGCTCAAATCCATTTGAAAGCACTACAATCAAAACCAATTATGCCTACTTGTTTTTCTCCTACCTTAACAACACTTAACTATGTGCTTATATTTAGATGAGTCTCCACCATAAAAACATTCTGTATTTTTTCCACATGAAAAGATTATATTGCAAATAACATGGTAAACATAATATCTTAATTCTGTTTGCTTAATTACTTCTCTAAGCTTCATGAAGCCACATCTCATTGCCACTTAGAAAGCTTTCACTTACTTTGGTCATTTATTTGAACTCCCTCGAAAAGTATTTCCAGATTCCTCGGGCATAAACTGACATAATTTGACTGTTGGTGCGGGTAATCCCTTCTCTCTCATTTCCTTGGTGTTGCTGTTAATATGAACCAAAATGAGTTCTGAAGTGAAAGCCAGTCACTCCAGTGCAGCTATATACTCTATCATATGAAATCAGCATATCAAATACTGTTCCTGATGCGACGAGAATTAGAGAGGGGGTGAAACAAACTATGTTAAATATCCACTTTAGCTCTACATGCAATCAAGGACAAAAGAATAAAAGTCTTCCAGATTAATTAAATGGCATCTAAATGCTATAGAAACAAATACATACATAAGAAGACATAGAGAAATAAACAAAAATAATAAAGAAGCACAAGACTTGCTGCATTCACATCAATGCATTCAGAGGAAGATATCTGAACTCAGATGCACAAAGTATGAGGCCCCAACAATTAATCTTTATTAAGAAAGACTGACTTCATTAAGGTCTTTATCTAGGGTGACATCCTGTGCCCCTTGACGTCAGTAACAAAATCATTCCTATAATGTCTCCACTAGGAAGAGAGTAAGTACAGCCTAGATGATACTAGTTTGCAGCCTTGCACTACAGTTGTCTTGCCTCCTGCTATATTGTACTTCTGTGTGTTAAAAGATGTACATACATAAAAAGCTAAGTTTGGCAAAAAAGGTCACACTTTACAAACCAGCAATTCAGATATGCAGAACTATTTAACGGCTATTAATACAGTCATGGCATTGCAAAAGACAGATACTTTCCCTGTTCCTAGCTAGCATCCTGTCTCATTCCCAAAGCTGGAAATCCATGCACTCGGATCAGTACTGCAAGATAATTCCTGTGGGACACTGGATAGCTGGTATTCCCTGCAGGGAAGGCACAATTCACACTCACAGCAGAAATTCTTCATCTAGCAAGACAGCATGCCCATTTAAAGATACCAATTTCAGAATATTACAATGGTGATTTCCATTTATCATGGGAGGAGCAGCGGGGAGAAAGCCTTCCAAGTTCAGTCTAAGGGTAAACAGGGAGCGGAAGAATGAGCATGCTTTCACAGCAGTATTAGAATTCCTAAAATAAAGGGAAAAATATTGCCTGTTCTACAATCAACCTCTTCAAGTTTTCCAAATGCCTCAGGATACTATTTCATGTTTAGCATATTTAATAAGCATTCTCTTAAAACCCCCTATGTTTACCAGAAATGTATTTCATTCCTTTTCTGTAAATAATAAACAAGAAAAATGTACAAAGGTATTGCCTAGCAAAATATTCATGCCCAAAATACCCATTCTCTACTGAACTTTTAATACATCTTGAAAACAAAATTGTGGAAGCTATAAGGCCTCATTAAAATGCATCAAAATAATGTTCAGATTTTCTGAATTTCTAACTTCAGCAGATCTCAATATTTTTGGAGGATTTTATCCAGAAGGACTACAATAGAGCCAGAAAGGAACAAATACTTTTCTGGAGGTGCCAAAATGGAGACAACAGAACACAAATAGAGATGACAGAACACAAATAGAGATGACAGAACATACTGTCAGAATCTCATCATGAAGTAAAATAAAATAATTAAGTCCATGATTCCAAGAACTGGGATTCAACTAACAGATAAGTCTTTCATTCCAGTCCCTACTCTTACTGTTTCAAGGGGTTCAAATCAGTATGTCCTATAAAACTGGTATTACTTACAGAAAGGGTTTTGTGTCTAACGAAAATCAAACCTTTCACACATGTGGAAAACAGTCATTCTTACTATTTACATACCAGGTCTGCCTAGAAAACAATTGTAAGGCTTCCTTCTTTTTGCAGGGAAAGTGGAGGTGGGTGTGATTTAGTTGATAGTAACAAAATGCAAGACATCTCCAAATATTTACATTTGGAAGCAGAAGGAGAGCTCTCAGTTACTCAGCTAAGACACAGAGGACCCAGGAAGAGGTCTGTACTACCTGGCTTCCCGCAGGATCTTGAATCAGGCTTTACCCTATCCCAGGCAAGTGCCCTAATCAGGAGGCTACTGGTTACTCTAACATGTACCCCTACCACTACACCTTAGCAGAGACTGTCAGCACCCTCCAGAAGAGCCTGAAAACTCATTATGTGACTGGCTACTCTCAGACCTGACTTGGATGCTTCCAATAGTGACTTCCTACTCATTCTGTACTGTGATTGTGTGTGTTTCCTTATGTATGTCCTCCTTTTTCACCACCTGGGCTGCAATAAACTTGCTGTATGAGCCATTTTCTTATGCAAGGAAGTTTTCTTTTAGTCATGAGTTTGTATCACCAGCCAGCAGAGCTGCAGGTGTAAGCAACACACACTACACATGCCTCTCAGAGGCAGGGACATGCTTATTTCAAACATGCAGAAAGTAAGCAATTAGCTTTTAGGGATTAGGTGTTTTCATTTCATTTGCTACACAACCACTCTCACACTACATTCACATGTGCAAACACTACCGTGTCCTGCACCATGATGTCATGCAGCCTGGGAGAAGGTTGTATCACTAAATTCAGTGCTCTGTCAATCCACTCCAGTTCACTGGGATTGCTTTTCTTGCTTTGGTTTAGGTTTGTTTTGTTTTTATTTTTTTAAAGATCTAGGATATCAATTTCCATCCACATCAGCAGGCATTTTGATGACTGCTGCTCTCCTGAAGACACTGCAAAACCCATTATCCATGGAAAAAATTCCGAAAATACAGAAAGTCTAATAATTAGGGAAAATACTGAGTACAAAGAAATGGCTTTGCACTCACTAGCCTTATCATCACTTTTCAGCCATTTAATTTTTTTTCCACCATTTCTTACATATTGAAACAGTGCGTGCTCTCTTTAAGCAATGCACAGCAAAGGATAGTACTTCAGATAACTAAGAAGCACTATTTTAGCAGTTCTTATAACAAAACACCATGTTTGCACATGAATCGGCTCATTTGCCATTAAGTTAAATACTAAACAAAGTCAAATACTAAACAAGAGTTCAAATGTTTAAGGAACCACTTCAGCTACACTGGAACTCTACAAACAATGGACCAGTGAACATACCTGGAACAAGCACACTGATGTTTGTCATTGTCTGTTAACACGGAGGCTCATTAAGAATGTGGCATTCCAAAGCAAAAAAAATGTAAAATGGATCCACACATATAAAAACACTGTGCTACAACATCAGTCTTCAGGAGAAAGGTACATTTTGTAAACTGCCCCTCCAGCCTGAGGCACCCCAAGTCCAAACAGCATCCCTGCCTGACAGTCCACAATTTCTTTTTTTTGTTTTGAGGCAGCACATTTATTTTGGACAGAGAAAGGGAAAAATAGCCCATAAAGTTCCCACTGTTATGAAAAACAGAAACAATTGCTAGAGTTACAAGCTCCTCACAGGCCAAGCCAAAAGATGAACAGCTCTGGTCTCTTTCTTCTACGCAGCTAACCCAAATTTTAAAATGCAACAATAACACAGTCACGGCCATAAAACCTGATGCTTACCGATACTGTTATTTGCCAAACTGAACCTATGCAGCTGCAGCTGTCATACCATTAGATTTTAAGAAGCCTTTATATTCAGTATAGTTTGCTCATAACTGCCTGGGTTACAGTGTCTTCATGCACAGAGCACACAGAAGAGGGTAAAACCATTACCACAGACTTGAAAGTAAGCCACCTGATGAAGCTGCTCACATACAGATCAGCCTAATTATGCAGTACGGCTTAAAAAATACGACACCACTTCTCATTCCATAGTCTCATTCCTCCAGGTCCACCTATGAAAACAGGCAAGGTCATGAAACCCGTCTGAAAACAAACAGTATTTGAGGGCTCTCAGTTTGTTGATGCATCTCAAAGACTGGTAAGTGGTCAGCAGTGACATCTTTTCCTCCACAAGTCAAAGCTGTTCTTTTTCTTCAAACAGCGAAAACACGAAGAAAAAAATCCAAAGTCACCAAGAACACCCTATTCAGTACATGTACTCTGTTGCACTTATCTCTACCGCACTACACACAAGATTACTTGGTTTCCTTACTCATTAACTAAGCTCCATTGTGTCTTCAGTGTCCTTTAGTATATCACCAAACCAGATCTGAATAAAGAACTTCAGTCCAACTACAGCATTTTGTAGACTAAGAATAAGATAAGAATAATGTCCTTGCCTTGAAGCTGTGTACCATGCATCTGAGAGAGCACACAGCTGGACCAGCAGCAACTCCCAGGACACCTTTTGCTGCCAGACATCATGATTCTTAAGAGAGAGAAATCTGCTTTTTTTCTCCACTTTGAAACAAGCTGAGAGCCCAGCCCAGGGGGAAGTGCAGGCACACAGACAACTTGTGACTGGGTTCCCTGTTTCTTACTCTACAGGATTTGCCCCAAACCACTGCAAGAAATAGGAGTTTGTCTCCCCACCTCAGAAAACCCTCTCCTTTGTGGCTGTGTAAGCTCAGAACTGACTGTAACTTGCCCTTATCAGGAGTAGCTGAAAGTGCTGGATGCAGCTGCTAGGGCTCCTCGGAGCACAGCGAGGAGCACTCAGCGGTTTCTGCCTGACCTTCTCATGCAGTTAGTTTGCAGCTTTTTAAAACACCTTTGAAAACTTTCTGCTTGAACAGGCAGGCTGGCTCTATTTGTAACACGTTTTGACAGCAGCCACACAGAGCCTGAGCATTTTACAGTTTGCCAAGTAAAAAAAAAAAGCCCCAAACCTTGATAAAGGCACTGCCTCATAAATAATGTCTGTCATGTTCACAATCCCCATACACAATGCTGTCAGCTATAGTGCGTGGGCAGGAAGGGTAGGAAAGTTGTGAAAAACAAACAGTGAATCACCAGCCATTCTGATGGCAGCTCTGCCCTACGTGGCATTTCACCAAGTCATCATTCAGAACGACAACTCTGTTGTTCTCAGCTGGCACGACTTAGCGCTTCATCAGATTGCTCACAGAACAGGTGAAATCATGGGCTAGAGTTCATGGTAAAGGCGAGAGAGATTATATAAGCTTTTTAATTTTTTTTTCCATACATTCACCCAGATGCTTCATGCATTTCTAAATGGAGGTAGGCTGAACAGCCTCCCATCTGCCAGGCTACAAGAGCCTATGCTCACAACTCAGAAATGCACGTAGCCCTTCCTGGCTTGACATCTTAGCTACCAGTATGGTAGCAGCAAACACAAACATTGGATGCCCCTAATTTTGGAGCCTAATCCAAAACCCAGGGAAATTAATGCACAGGCCTCAGTTTTATCAGTGCCTCTTAGATGGTCAAATCCATAAAATCCTCAAATCATACAGCCCCTCACCTACATTTCCAGTCTCTTTCCACACCACCACCCAGGGCTGAGTGCTCTTAAGGACAGCTGGCATGTTCCAAGCTAAGCATCATTCACAGAATCACAGAATCACTGGGTTGGAAGAGACCCATCAGATCATCGAGTCCAACCATTCCCACCTAACACTAAACCATGTCCCTCAGGATCTCGTCTACTCATAACTTAAACACCTCCAGGGAAGGCGAATCAATCACCTCCCTGGGTAGCATATTCCAATGCCTAATGACCCTTTCCGTAAAAAAACTTCCTCCTAATCTCTAGCCTAAATCTGCCCTGGCGGAGCTTGAGGCCATTCCCCCTTGTCCTGTCCCCTGTCACCTGGGAGAAAAGGCCAGCTCCCTCCTCTCTACAACCTCCCTTCAGGTAGTTGGAGAGAGCAATGAGGTCTCCCCTCAGCCTCCTCTTCTCCAGGCTAAACA
>WAAB01013538.1:0-85444 GCA_013389865.1 Piaya cayana | reverse complement strand
GAGCTTGAGGCCATTCCCTCTTGTCCTGTCCCCTGTCACTTGGGAGAAGAGGCCAGCACCCTCCTCTCCACAACCTCCTTTCAGGTAGTTGTAGAGAGCAATGAGGTCTCCTCTCAGCCTCCTCTTCTCCAGGGTAAAGAACCCCAGCTCTCTCAGCCGTTCCTCACAGGGCCTGTTCTCTAGCCCCTTCACCAGCCTTGTTGCTCTTCTCTGGACTCGCTCCAGAGCCTCAACATCCTTCTTATGGTGAGGGGCCCAGAACTGAACACAGTACTGTCAAACTGAACAAACGGAACTGAACAAAGTACTATCAGTGATTGTAATTGCATCACTACACAAATCCAGGGCACCGACATTAATAACGCTAAAGCCAGGAATCAGTGCCTGAATAGTCATCTCATAATTACAGTACTTTTATAGTTCTTGCAATCTTTCTTCAAAAGTAAGTTTCTTCAGCCCATGTATCCCTTGTGTCGTTATTCTCTGAGTTTCCTCTAATAAGTAAAATTCTGCTATTCATATCACTGGAAATGGGGACATGTTCCTTCATGAACCCAAACACTGGAACCATTCGATGCAGGAGCTGCCTTTTCCAGGCTCTGCACAGCAGTTGCCCTGCAAGCAAAAAATCAAAAAAAATCACCAATCATTTTTAGTTATCTGCAGAAAGATAAAATAGAGTGACTGTGAAAAAAACCAATTAGCTCATCCCTTGTGTATTTATGAAATCCAGGCAAGGTTATATTCCTTTACCACAGATAAAAATTGTTGAAGTATAGGGAAACTACTTATTGGAAGTATAGGTTGACAGCACACTGCTTCCTTCTCAGAAACAGAAATCCAGCAGTACTTGAGCTCTGCTTTGAATTGGGGTTCTTCAGCTTATTTAGAAGCTAACAATGTTCTTTGCAAAAAGTCAGGGTCTACACCCAGATGATCTTTTTTTTATCATTTCTATTAGCCACCAGTACATCTGGGGATTTTTTTTCCTCATTTGCAACTACTATGTATAGATTTATATTTTAAAATACACTACTCATGATGGAATGTTATAAGTACAAAACATTCACAGTTTATGGAGAGGTTATATAAAAAAACCCTATCAGAAAAAAAAAATATTGAAGAAAATGAGCTTCTGTTGTCCACTTTGGATTCATTTCTTCCCAGAGCACTCAAAGATACTCATCTTAAAACTTTAAATGGAGCTTGACCTAGACTCTCACTGAGAAACTGCTTATGTGATTCTGCTATTGTAACTTTGTCATTCACTGATAAGCTGTATGGGACTTTTAATTTGTTTCTCAATTATGCAAAATTCTGAGGACTTGACTCTCACTCCATATCGGCACAGGATTAGGAGAATCAAATTAGCAAGAAGCTGAGAATATCTCTGGGTGATCTTTTGTTTCACCAATGACCAATGCTGGCCACAAAAGCCTCATAGGACGATCAAAAATAGCTTCAGAGATAGCTTTGATCTAAAATTGCATTTTTTTTTCAGTGGAAAAAATACTCATGAAAGATACGCTTTCTGTGGAAAAACAATTGATGGCTTGGTGAAAAAGTTCAATAAAGTTTGCAGCTAAGAAGGAAGACATTTTCAGTCCAAATGGCTCTGGTGCACCTCTGGGAGCTGCGATTCAAGCACCTTGTGTGTTTGGCTACCTTTCCTCTTGTTAGCAGAGGTTCCTGTGACAGACTCCTTCCTTCACCTCCAGGGATGGCATTGCACCATAACAGTCCCTTATGGCTCATTAAAAAGAACCTGAGGAATAAAAAAAAAAAAACCACAAAAAACCACAACCATCCAGAATTGCTTCCAGGAGACACAGCAGAGCCATTTTCAATAAAAACACAATAAAAAAACCTTCCATTTTTGCATTTCCACAAAAAGTAATTGAAAAATGCTGAAGTATGCCCGTCTTTCCCAGATTCCTTTTGAATTGCACTGTGAAGCCCCAGAGACAGACTGGGCATCCACACTCATGCAAGGTTATACCCATTAAGTTCAGGTGTCACAGTTCACTCAGAAATAAAAATAGAGAAGTACAACAACTTCTATTAGATTTAAGCTTGATGCGAACCTAAGACCTGTGAAAATGCAGAAGTGGTAGCAAGCTGCATATGCAAAAAGGCACTTATAATTACATCTGAGCTGTCTGGTCCAGTAACCACAAAACATCCTGTCTACTCCAGAGACTGTGCCTCACAAATACTAAAAAGCAGAAAGCAAATAAAAAACAATGAAATACATTTAACTCAGTATTTTTATCCATGATTTTAAGTGTTACCTACAAGTAGAAACCGATGACTCCAGAAGCAATGACGTAAGTAATCTGTCAAGTTGTATTAGGCTCTAATAAAAGCCCATACAGTGAGATGGATTAAGAGAGAATGCGCAGCATCATCCCTGTTTCTAGGAAAGGAAAACCTTAGAAGGAGTTGCAGAGACTTTGGTAAGATGATGGAGAGCTGAAAGGCAATCCTGGAGGATTCAAAGCTGCATTTGTTCAGACATGGTGGTGCTGCTGTTGTGATCTCTGAATAACAGGAGAATAGATGCTCCATTTTTTTTTTCCTCAAAGACTTTCAAGAGCAATCAAATGTATCCGAAGTCATTGTAATACCCTGAAAACTCCACTTTACAGCTTTGCTTTTATAAAAGCTCTACAGCAGATTTTCCCTTTATTGAAGTTCTAAAATATATGTGCAACGAGTAGCTTTAGGTACAGCCCACACCTCACTAGCTGCTGAATCACAAGGACAAAATTTCCATCACTAGGGCATGTTTTGATGAAAGCAGAGCATACACAGAACTAAGGATTCAAACAATGTTTTGCAAAATGATGCACTAGATTTTAAATGGTGAGAAGAGGGTACAGCAAGGACCTTGTCCAGCTCCCACAGGGAGCAGCGTGGCCACATTGAAACTTGCAGCAGCTCCCAAACACACAACCAAGCATGTCCTGTTTCTGAAATTTAAAGCTTGAAAAGCACAGGCCAGCTCCCAAAACATCTGAAAAGACACTCTCCAAATCAAAGACAGACCGAAAACCTATTTGGGGTGAATGAAGAGCATAAGAGTGTTGTAATATCCCCCTCTTCCCTCCCTCTTCTATTTCTTCTCATCCCATTCCTTTGCCTCATATGCTTTTGCTGATGACTGCCAAATGCTTTCTGCTCCTATTAAAATTTTTTAATGGCAATCTAGCAGATGTCCTCAATTTAATTATTTTAATATGTGTTAAGTGGCCGCAGTAGCTGCTCACCTCTTCTCACTGACATTATTAATACTCTTATTAAAATATACGTTAGTCAGCATAAAGATTCACATAAACCTCTTTGAATTTTGCTTTTCATTATCAGTTGAGGAAAATGCTTAGCAAAAAAAGAAGGAACCAAGAGCGTGGGTTTTAACAGCCCGTCTGAAGCTCTTGCTAAAAAAAGGTGTGCAGACAGAGGAAGCTGAAGAGCTTTTACTGCAATATCCTTGCAAAATCAACAACTGCTGGCCAGATTACCTTAGCTGCTGGGTCTCACATTATCATCATACAAAGCACTTCCCCTCCCATGAACACGTAGCAGCATAGCATATTGCTTTTAATCTTTTAACAAATTCTCGACATCAAAATATCACAGCATTTCAGCTTATTGACAAAGATATTTGGTAACAGAGATCTAGGGAGAAAATTCATTTTGAGGTTTACAGGATCTAATGAGTTCTTATTGGCATGCCCTTTAATATCTGAAGGAGACCATTTGATACAGCTCATTAATAATCACAAAGTTTACTCAAGGGAAACTCAAGCCATAAGCCTGTATTTTGAAATAAGAGGGATTATACACTTAAGTATCATTGCGATGTGCTTCTACAGGACTGTGGATAAATTTTAGTTGATCGCCTTAGACTCTGTTCTTAGAATTCCTAGGGATATCCTACAGGAGAAGCTAAACTGGGGGGGGGGGGCTACCATGTGCCAACCTACTCTAGAAGTTACACTCACATGCCTTTATATAATTATACCAACATTCTCACATAAGGGTCTAGCTCTTCACAAAAGTCACCCTAGCAAAGCATCAGGAATTTATAAGCTTACCTGCAGTACAACAGTTTCCAATAGCTGAAGTTGTGGCTATTCAGAACGACAGGAGGACAGAAAAAAAATCTGATATAAATAAAATTCTTGAAGAGCCTTTACTCAGGTCTGAAGAATTCAACAGCTGCATCCCATTCAAAAAACAGAACAGAATAAATATTTTCAGCCACAAAAACAACTTTCCAGGAGCCAAGTTTAAAACTGGGTACATTTCTAAAAGATGACATTGATTTTAAAGACATTTATAACAGTCACACTTCACAGCATTTCTACAAGTTAGTTTTGTGGTATTTGGTACTTGCTTTATAGCTTTATCTTCAAGATTATGTGAAAATGTAGGCAGATCTCAGTGTATGTATTTACATAAGGAACATGTAAAGCTGCAGCCATGGTACAGAGGAACCTACAGGTGTATTCTCTGTGCTTTTGTAAAGCAAGAAGCTGAGAAAATGAACTCAAATGAGCTTTTAAACTCCATCTGATGACCTTAAAGCCATTTTCACCACTCGGCTTTTCTTGGGACACATGTGGTTCTTTCTCTGAAGTATGCAGCTAGAATTTCTGGCAGTAGGAGAGGCATGGGCTGCTCCCTGAGCCGCCTCTTTCCCCAGGGGTAACTGGGCCACATCAGGACAGAGCTGGCACGTTTCTGCTGGTAGAAGCTATCTAAGGTAACACTATCCTCACTGCTCTCTCCCCTCCTGTCTGGTCTTCTGTATTTGAGTCCCTAGTTATCCACACAATGCCAACTGAAATTTGCATTAGTACTATTTGCTTCTAATACAGGTCTGGGTCATGTAGAAGCATGCAGTATCTTACAGGCTGACACATTTAATGAAATACATGACCATGGCTGAATAAATTATATATAGGATATATACACGAGATATTTTGGTAAAGATGGATCTAAATACTTAACAATCCTTGCAGATGGAAACAGGTAAAGAAACAATGAAGTATCTGTTAAATGTACAACTTTATGTTTATTATTCCAGAGAAGGCCATTTCCCTCAAACTTCCCCATTCAAGCACTCCACTGAATAAATACTAAGAATGTTTTTCCTCTATGACATCTCACACAGCACAGAATTAATGAAAGAATATGTTACTACTGTTATTACTTTTATTATTATTACCCATACATCATTCACTACAGAACAAATTAGCTTATTCTTGAGGAATCCCTTAAACTTTGTGGATTTTTTACCCTTCTGATTTAACAGAGTAATTAAAGCAACAATGGTAAAAGTGCCAAGTAATTACAAATGACAGGTGAGCAGGATTGCTTTCAAAATACAGGCATCTCTGTCTAGACAGACATGCGAAGTACCACTTCAACCAATGGTGAGAAACAGAAACCTCTGGGGAAGCAATTAATTTCAGTTGGTTTACAAAGATAAGAATAAAACTCCAGAAATGCCCTTTCCCCCACTTTCTCACATCTAGGCTGGGAGTCTACACTGACCAGATCAGAGGTGTATGCCTACACTGTGGCTACATTGCAGTGAGATCAGATTAATCCTGTCCTTAAATATCATTTTCCCTGGCTGCTGTGCAATAATTTCCTCCAAGGTCTGACCTTTGCTAGCAAGGCAGAAAGAACACGATGAACACACTTATCAGAGACCGTCTCCACAGCTGTTTGAAAAAAACCACAGGGTTTTGTGGCAAATTTGCCAACAAATTTCCCAAGGCCAAGTGTTTGTTCAGCTGTAGCCCCTCCTGCGGTTCCCTGAAATAAGTGGTTCTGACTAAGCTCAGCTAGACCACCACCACCATCACTGCACCAACCCATCCTTTCAGAATGCAGACCATTCCCCAGATGAAGCCACAGCCCTTGCGAAGCTCAGAAAATAGTTCAGGGTCATTCTTCATTTTATTCACTTCATGCCCAGCAGTGGAAATGCTAGCTGCAGAGTAACCTGCTTTTGCTTAGTTCACTGCCTACTGTAATTCCCTGAAGTCCAATTGCCATTTATAGCAATGGAGCTGGGTGGAGCATCCCTGGGAAGAAGGAGATCACAGGCTGCATTCTTCAGCTGCTCCAAGAGTTTTTTCCCCAAGGAACTGGGCACTCACTGACTTATTACGCAACAAACGAGTCAGTCATAATTTTTAATTATATTACTACTGTTTTTCGATTAATTTGGTGCTAACCTCTACAGGGACAGTTTCCAGCTCTACAAAAAATTACCCTGAAAATCGTTCCAACGAGTTCTGTTACTATGGAGGTGAACTTTCACAAAAATTATCATCAGATTTGCAAGAACGTCACTGAAAGTAGGATCATGCTTTCCACTCCCTCCCTGCCCACTTCAGTACAGAGCATAAAATACCAAGTGAAGCAGTAACATACTCATCATAAACACTGATGTGTAGAACTTGGATTTGAAAGGCATCATGGTGTTATGTACCTAATAGTGAGTATGAGAAAACAATATAATTTAATAATAGCTTAACCTTCCCTGCCTTTTACTGTCTTTCAAAAGCCTACCCATAACCCAGAACAGGATAAGAGCCAGAGCTCTTTCAAGTTCATTAGGGACTTGGTTATTGCTAGTCTGTCCTGTAGAAGAGGAATTCAGGTTATAGCTGACTACACGGCAAAGTATGAAATAAAGAAATACAAAGAACATCTATAGCTTGCAACGATATGGTTAACACTGTCCTCCTACCACACCTTTTCCAAAATGTTAAAGCTGCCTTCTATCTGAAAGCCAGCAAGAAGACAGTAGTACAAATACCATCCACAGTTCACATTTCCAAGGGTACCCTGTTTAAAAGCAAATTGACCCTCAGGCCATTTTTTTTCTATTTAATAATTATAGAAGAATTTTCTCAAGTTTATTGATAGGGAGAAAGAGTTATACAGTTAGAGCATTATTTTCTTGCACAGAATAGAAATAATACTTTTTCCAGATTTCCAGTGAACATTCAGTGGAAAAATGCCCAGTATCTTGAAACATTTTTCTATGGAAATTTATTTTACTCTTTCCTTCCCATATAGACTTCTATGGGTGTGCAGAGAAGCACTCAATAACACAACATACAATCTTTAAAGCACACTGAAACATTCATTTTCGAAATCTGAAATGTCAGCATGTATCAAATGTCAGACCGCATTTATCATACAGTATTCCAAGCCAGTAAAGATTTTCGATGAACCTAGAAAGTATTAAGAATGTTGGTTTGTTTTTTTCTAGTATTGCTTCCTAGCATTGCTTTGGATGAGAAACAACACATTCTAATTGAATCAGTTGTTTTATACAAATAGTTGCATAACAAAGGAGTAGACTCCTGTACTCAAGCTTTAACTTCTAAGGTAAAAGACTAAGATGCCAACTATTAGAGCATGACTGTGTGTCTCAGGTTCTCGTTTATTTTCAATTATTCTGGTAGTTGCAGCAATCCTAAGAGTCATCCATCATATCTCCTGTTAAAGACATCTTTACAAAATGTGCCTACTTGTTTTTTCACTGTACCATGGGTGAGAGGATAAGAAGCATTTCAGACTGTGCAAGATAAACAGTTTGAAAAAACTTCAGTTTACCCGGATAAAAACTTTCTCAGAAAGAAACTGGAGAGAAGACAGGAAGGGGCAGAAAGAAGGGAAAAGGAGAAGGAAGAGGCAGTGACCCAACTCATTTATCTCACTGGAGAAGAAAGTCAGGGATATGTCCCAGCCTAGCTAATCATTTCAACCTTATCACCTCACACAGATTATTTAAGTTTGCCTCACATTTTGCAATAGGAACTATCATGTGATGTTACTGAACTTAGCGATGAGTTAACCACCACCCATCCCACCACACTGCCACTGTCTCTTTGGAAGGATGTCCCTGCAAGTGACAAAGAACTCCTCTCCAAAGGGAGAGCTGACAGCCTTCAGCTCAGCCCACTGCCCACCTCCTTAAAGGCGTTCATCTCCATCCTTGGGACTGTGGTGAATTACTTGAAGCTATTCTAGAAAATGGCTGTGCAAGTTGTATCGCACCAGCCAGGCTGTGCCCCAAAGGGTAACTTTGTCCTGCTCCCAAAGTCTCCTGTCATCAAATATCACAGCCTCTCAGCAGACAACTATTCCACTATTTAATGTAGTGCTGGGCTGCCCATACAGACAAATGTCCAAGAGAACATCATGAATTGCCTTTGCAATTTCCAAAATTTATATAATATTTTTTTTCTTCACCCTGACTATGACAAGAAGCACAAAAACATTTTGATAGCCTACTGATCTGTGTACCTACAGCTGCTTAGGTTTACACTATGCTGGTAATAAATGAGCACAAATATACTTGAAATACTGAAACAGGAAAAATTTTTGTAACAAAATGCTTGAAAGGTCAGCTTGTACTACACTGCTGTTGAAGAAAACACATTACTAATCAGGACGTTACTGCATGGTTTTGAGTATCTTGTTTCATAATTTAGGACTCACATTTTGAATGTAAAAATTACAGAATGTTTATTTCCCACTGACTTTACCACCAGACTTGCTCATTCCAGTTTGAATTAGTAAGGCTATTAAATCACTTTGTCCTTCTGTGAACACAATAAGAATTTGCTTCTTTGCTCTTAGTGACACTACAGACTCCTCTCTATATAGAAGGCACTTTCTGTATAGAGTCACGTCTTCTGAATAGAAGGTGAATGCCAGAGAGCATTTACCTGGCTAATGGCATTTTGCCACTACCTAAAGCCAAGGATAGTGAATTTATTGCCTCTGCTGACAGCCACCATAGATTTTTGAACTCCACAAGCCAAGAAATATTCACCTAAGCTTGTGGGGTTTGAGCTGTGTTGAATTTAGACCTCTTTTCTAAACCTTGGGGTTCTGCAAAAGTTGTAAGGATTTTTTGAGAGCAGGGATATCAACATACAATTTGGAAGCAGATGTAGGTGATGTGTGTGTGTGTGTGTGCGCATGTGTGTGTTTACATGCATATTTGTATTGGGAGAAAAATACAATACAATTAGAATTGCTCATTACCAAAACAGCATTAACAGAATTAAAACACTCAGTTTTTACAGGCTGAGAAGCAGAACAAGCTATTATAAGGATGAAGGCCTTGCAGCTTTCTCATATGCCCCCTTCTTCCCACCAAGGCTGAGTTACTGTATACCTCTAGGGGAGCTTGGGCGGTCCACAAAATTCCCACTGCACCCTGTTAAAATATTAGCAAACAAAACTGAAAACAAAACAAAACAAAATACCCTACTGAAATCTGTAACAAATTGTAAGAGGTTATTACCTGTTTTTTTTTATTGGTTACATATTTAAATTACTGTGCAAAGGTACCAGCCTTTGTATGGCCTGAGCATAAAGAGAGACATGTAGGATACAGTTAAAAGGTCTTTACAAGGTGGAATATTTTCCAGTAGGTTAAGAAGTAACCTCACCCTACTATGGCTGCTGTTGTAGTGAATATTCCCAACTATTCTTGTTTGTATGGCACTGCTCTCTGAAGTTTTTAGAAAGGTTTATAAGCACTGGTGGGGCTGCTTATCGCTCAAGGAGGTACCAATCCCCACTGAAGAGCAAGCACAGTTTCACATACACCAGTGACAGATGCTTATTTTACAAGTATTTATCCAAAAACGTGTGACCCTCAGAGCTGTCCCTACGCTTAACAGGTCACACCACAGCACCCACTCTGCTCAGACAGTGCTGATGGGGAAGAAGCTGTGGGGTCTTACTAAAGCTCCCATCTGATCGACCCATCTTGGGTTCTTCGCAGGGAGAGGGTTGATGTGCAGCCAGACCATGCGCCACGACCTATGCAAGCAAGCCAAGACATGACCCTCTTCTGGTGGTACAGCTGCAGCCTCCAGCAGCTACGTACAAAAAGGGAGAAGACACATTCCCAGAGTCAAGGAAAATGTATGTGATCAAGCTTATGCAGCTGAAAAACTGATGACATATCAACAGCAGTGCAATTACTATCTGTGTTCACACTGTAAACTTGCAGCTAACAAAAAGGCATAACGAATGTGATATGAAGTTATGAACATGATAAAAGTTTAAATTAATACATTTACAAAACATTTTGCCTGTTGAAGAGAACACGGTACCTTAGTTCAGCCAACTGCTAAGCTTCAGCAGCCCCATCACGTTACCAATATTGAGGCTTATCACTGCTGGTAAGGACAACTAACCAAGATCATAGGTAATCTTTGCTTATGGTTCAAGACAAGAGCTGAGGAGTTGTTCAATTTCAGTTCAGGGTAGAGAAAATCACAAACCCATAATCAGAAGCTGATGTTTATATTATCAAAGTACACATGCCTGGGCATGGCAGCCACCCAGTTAGTAGGGAATGGCCTTAATCCATACTATTGAACACCTTCCTATGCAGTGGCCACATACAAATGGTCTATCATGAATAATCCCTGGTCTGTACTAAATCCATAATCAAGAACTGCACTGGAGAGTTTGTCCAGAGCTGAGCTGCACCTGAGACATTGGTGATAACCCAACAGCACAGACGATCAAGCCCCAGCACTAAAGGATGTTCTCTAGCATGGTCTAATCTATCCATGTAGATGTGGCCAAAGAGAGCAGATCTGGAGGCAGAAGGGCAGATACACTTGCAATCATGGCATTTATGCATCTCCAAGAATGTTACAATAACTCTGCAACATGCCCTAAGTGAGAAGAGACAGGAAGCTGAACTGTCAGGGGTAAAGCAAGGGAACGGAGAAAGAGAAACATCTCCTTTGTTTACTTAGTTTCTGTGGTTGTGCTAGACCTGTGCTGCCTACTGCCTGACCTTAGGAATGCAAGTAAGAAAGGAAGAGAGAACCTTGCCCATGACTGATCAAGTTAATTCTTCAAACTTGTACAAAAAAGGTAACACCAATTTTTTTGTTTTATTTTGCCTGCCCAATCTATATTAAATACTTCCGTAAGAATGAACTTGTTTGTACATCATGTACAAAGATAGGACTAAAGACAAAAAATAACTAACATTTTTCATTAATATCAGTGCTATACTATTAATTAACATTTACCTGAGTTAAGCAAGTCTTTCCAACATGCTCTCAGGCCTACTGACTGGGTCAAACTGCTTTTAAAAGTGAGTTTCACCTAGATTAAAGTCAAATAACAGGAGACTCAATGTAGCCCAAGTCAGACAAGTCTATTTCTACAAAGCTGATTTATACTTTTGTTATCATTCAATGTTGTTTTCTTATAAAGCAGACAGTGCAGTTGCCTCTCTAAAGTTACCTAGGAAGTTGTAGGCTCCAGCTAACAAAGACAGATGAAACTACTGGTATTATTTACAGACAGTGGTAAGTACTTCTTTCTCCTACTTGCCAACCACACCAGTCAGTGGGACTTTATGTCCAAGCAGTTACGCACAAGATGACGTTTGGCTGTTTGATGACAGCCAAATCAGTAAATCTCTCAAAATACAAAGGATATCTTTCCTTTGGCCACCCTGTTGTATATGACTTGCAACAAATCTGACTGTTGGCAGTTCTCAGCTCTGCAACAGCACAGTAACAGTGCTCCCCTCATTGCACATTTTAAACTAGATGTTTCAGCTCAGTGTATTTTTCTCCTGTTGTCCTAGGACAAGAGAGTAGTTTGACATTTTCCTCAACTTTTGAAAGAGCAATCAAATAAACAGGCCTATGATCTACCCAATTTATTTTCCTGTTTGAAGACGCATAAGAAGGAACTGTTTCTTCCCACTGACTCTTTTTCCTTTAGCCCAGAGAAAATGATCTTTCCAAGGGAATAGCTACTTCCCCCCACTCCTTGGGAGGGCAGAGAAGGTGATCCCGTTAATTCTTGAAAAGCAACAGCAGAAGGGATATTCTCACGTACCTTTGAAAGGAAAAGGGGATCAACAGTGTTTAAAGCACTGATAGCCTCTGTATAAGCAAAGCGGAGCTGAAAGATTAGGCTGCATGTGGATTTTCTTTATAAAAAGAGCATGAGCTCTTAGGAAATTTGCACAGGTGAAAAAAAAAGTAGTTAGGGTTTCCCTGTCAGTTAGTATCTATAAGCATTTTTCACTTCACACTTTTACCTCAGCTAACTGCTACCCAACTAAACTAGTGTTCATCTCATTCTTTTCCTACTTTAATGCAGAACATTAACATCAACTTGTTATTAAAGACTGCTCATGGAACACAGAAAATACAAGCCATCAAAAATCTCTGGGTTGTCTTTACACTGCTATTGCATTTTATTTTTCATAGTATGAAAAAAACAAATGTAATCCACTATGCCTTACTCAGCATTTCTGCATCATTCTTCCTTATTGAGACTTTAATAAGGTCAAGGTAATAAAATTGAAAACATCGGTTAAAAATTAGAGTATTAGCTTCATCTCTATCACCATGAAAACACTGGATTCTTTTGTCCTGAATCTTCACACCAGGAAAATAGAATCACCATGTCTGTCTGGCAAAATACATACTTAAATATTTCAGAAGCAAAGAAGTTTATACATCAAAACTGAAATTTTAGACACATAATTGGTATTTCTGAATTTATTTTTGAATATTACCAAACCACATAGTTAACTTAAGCTTGTTTTTGTGACCTGACATAGTACTATTAACAGAGGACATGGCCTGTATTTTCGCTTAGTGCAAAAAGTAAAATACCTTATTTCATCTCCCAGCTCTGATAGTAGTAACGATGGAAGACCTCAGGGCCTTGTTTTTAAAGGCATTAAGTCGTTAAGCGCTGGGGAACAAAAAGCCTTTCAGAATGTGATCCAAATGTAGGAATTTACCTATCTACTTTGCTCTTCCTCTTCACTGGGGTGAAAGAGGATGTTCCCTGTATGGACATCTGGGTACTCACTCTGGGCAACACATGGGTGACAGTCCTGTGATTGCTTAAAACTGTACGCAAATGGAACTGTATGCAAAAATCCTCCTCCAATACTGAATTTAAAGTCTTAGAAATCTCTTCACTGAAAACTTATTATTTCTTAATGCAATGAGAACAGGACAGGTTCCTACAGTGCAAATCTCAATCCCTCCCATTACTTAACTGTGCTCATGGCAGCACTGTGAAAGCCTTAACTTTGACATACACTTTTGCAGAGAGGTCACTTCAGATAATACTTGTAGGAAGAAAAACACCACACCATTATAATAATAAATGATATATGAATTATAAGTTTGGCACAAAATTCTGTACTCTGAACAAAATTATATTAAGATAGATAAAAGAGCCAGGAAAAGCAGAAAAGGGAAGTATAACTCTAGTGAGGGAGTGGTCTTCAAGGCAACTCTTAAGTAAATATTTTTATCAATGTCTTTCAAGAAAGTCTCCTTTGTAGTTTCTCCAAAAAAACCCCAAACAAACCAACAACAACAAACAAAACAAAAAAACCCCAAACAACAGAAAACCACCAAGCCCCAAAATACCATGAGAGCATAAACTCAACACAGTAAAAAAGGATCATGCACAGCTCTCAAATATTTCTGCAGACTCTCCAGTTGCTAAATTCTATTGTTTTAGTTTTTTTAAAGCTATGACTGCTCCCACATTCCTCTCCAAATCTACTAAAGCTGCGCTGTTGGCAAGTATTGCTACATTACTTTTAAATGACATTTAGTCCTTTTGCTTTTGGTACTAGTGAACGGGGCTTCAAAATTAAAGGGAACTGCCCTCAGAAATTGCAGAAACAATGGAGACTAAATCCAAAAAAAAGTTCAAACATTGGCATTCTGTCACAAGATAAACTCAAAACTCCAAGGGAATTTTATCACCCATCTGCTGTTCTCCACTGAAGGCTTCATAATGAATGATTCAGCTTTCCAAACAGACTGCAGAAGATTTGATATCCACAAACTACTTAATTCAGAGTCAGATGCTAATACATGAGCATTGTTTTTTCTGATATAATCATAGACAAAGCAATAATTTTTTCCTTTTGTTACAGATGCTAAAATTTGAGAAAGATAGAGGGCTAGATCTCGACGACTCTCCTCCTAGGTGCAAAATTCGCTACACCAGTGAGTATTACAGTCATGTTGTGACTACAACAGTAATTCAGTCCTCAGTTTTCTTAAGCTCAACATCAAATACTCTTCTTCCTTTGTGATGTAACATTAACCATACATACAGAATACTATAAAGTGAAAATCGCAAAGGACAGAATGAGGCTGGTCTGCAAGCTAAATGCTCTGACCAGAGTTAATTTTAGCAGACTTCTTGGGAAAGCCTTGTTTGATCCATGAGACTGTGACACCAGCTGGGAAAGAAACCTTGCTGCTGAGAGCTGTCCTCCAGCAGGGAGGGACTCCCCAGTACAAGGACCTAGCTAAACCCCACACAGCAGCCCTGATCGACATGGTTCACCACAGCACTGAGTGCATACAGCTGAGTGAGACAGCAGTCAGGGAGCTGGAGGGTACCCACAGCACAGGGTCACACAGACACATCCTTGCATGAGCAGGAGAGCATTAGCGAAGTTTCCCATCTTGGTCTAAGACCTAATCAATAGCATTTGACAGCTCTACAGTGTGGCCTGTAGGACCGGGGAAGTGATTCTGCCCCCTTACTTATCACTTGTGAGGCTGCACCTCAAATACTGGGTTCAGTTTTGGGCCCCTCGCTACAAGAAAGACATTGAGGTCCTGGAATGTGTCCAGAGGAGGGAAATGAAGCTGGTGAAGTGGCTGTAGAATAAGTGTTATGAGAAGTGACTAAAGGAAGTGGGGCTGTTTAGCCTTGTGAAGACCAAAGAGACACCTTATCACCATTGACAGCTACCTGAAAGAAGGTTGTAGAGAGGCTGGTGCTGGTCTCTTCGTCCAAGTGATAAGACAAGAGAGAATGGCCTCAAGTTGCACCAGAGAAGGTTCAGACTGGACATCAGGAGAAATTTCTTCACCAAAAGGATTATCAGGCACTGGAAGAAGCTGCCTAGGGACATGGTTGAGTCACCGTCCCTTGAGGTACTTAAAAGGCAGGTAGATGAAGTGCTTAGGTATATGATTTAGTAGTGGACAGGTACAGTTGGGCTTGATGATCTCAAAGGTCTTTTCCAAGCAAATGATTTTATGATTACGGCTTTCAGAAAATTACCCTGCTTTCATGAATAGCAAAGGAAGAAGATTAGTGCTGTAGATGAAAACTTGCCCTTCTGAGACCTGGAATACTACTTGGTGTGCCACGGTATGATATACTGGATTTGGCAGCCACTCTAGTCCAAAGGACAGGACTTCTTTCTTTTCCAAATTCCTCCAAACTTATTAATCTTCCCATAGGAATGAAGTAGAGATAGCAACACTGTTTTGACTGCTAATGCTTCATGTAAAAATAAGCTCCTAATGACTTCAGACAGAAGGCAAATTTGCCAGTCAGCAAAACATTTAAGAATATGCTTAGTTTAAGAAGTTTTGCTGTCTACTGTGTGCAACTATTCTCTTGAATCATAGATGTAGGCTGAGTTTTGTACAAATGAACTTAAGCTATTTACCAACTCAAGCCACCCATTCCAGAGTCTTAGAAGGGAATACTTTGACCTAAAGAGGTGGCTGTTCTTTTTTTCGACTACAGTGAGGTACGAGAATTTCCATATATGTTTAATTGGTACAGGAAGATGAAAAAGCTCATGCTCAAAAAGTCCTACCCATAATGTCTTACCAGTAAACTCAGCAAGACAAATCTGTCACTGCTATATTTCTTACATGAATTCAAAGACTGTCAGCAATACCAGGCCAACCAGTATGATGCTTTAATTTTACTTTATAAGACTAAGGTAAAAAAACCCTACATCTTACATCTTCCTTTTCTAGCTACCTACTATCCAATACATCCTGGGTTTATTTTCTTTAGGCAGAAGGTAATTTTTTTTCATCTCTTTTAGATATATATTCACTTCAACATACCTGGTAGCAGGAAGAGAGTGATTTATTATTGAGTTACATCAGCTCCAAATGATATAAAATCAGAGCACAGCAAATCAAACCTGAGCCACTGGGTCTTCAGACAGAATATTAATTTCAGAGTTCATAAGATGAAACTACATCAACTATAAGGAATAACTTCAGGTGCCAGTCCTGGTTTATCAGTCCATAAAGTTTTTTCTGAACATGAAAGTTCATGTAGGATATTAAATTCTGGTTTCCTTTGTACAACAAATGAATTTCTCTAAAAACGGGAGATGTTCACTCATTAGTATTCAGGCAACTCTACAGTCATAAAAGTTCATGATATCCTTTAAACAAAGGAGAAGAAAAAACAAAAACAAAAAAAACTTGTCCAGTTTTAGGGAGTATCTGTAGCCTGTACCTAATCAGAAACTTCAGAAATGTTGAATATTTGGAAAAAAGTTATCTGCGTAAAATAAAACTTGAGCATTACATTAGGAAAAGGAATCACAGATTTTGGAAACTATGATACATGCCTTTCTTCCTGCTTTAGTGTTTTAGCTAGTACAAAAATATTTCCCATTCCTCTAAGACCAGATGGCTTTAAGTTTTAACATTGTGGACTGCAACAGCAAAGTTGCAGCAGAACTGGAAAGACAAAGGTTTTCATTCTTATGAAATGGTAATGGTTTTAAAACATAGTTTCAGCTCAAATGTAGTCCACAGCAAAACTTTCAAAATGCATTAACAGCAGGAGACTCTGGGATGAGGAAAAATACAGGAAAACAAATGTTTATCAGAATGCCTCCTTCTGTCTTAGTTTCACTTCACAACAAACTCAGGACTTCCCCAGATTTGTGATTTTGGGCCAGTGTGACCATGTAGGGAGTTTTAGACCAGAAACTTCAAGGCTTCCAGGCTCTTGGTTCATCTGAAAGACATCCTAGTAGACCCTGTGGCTTTAAGATTTGCATATTTTATGATGTCATCACAGGTATTACTACTGACTCTGAGTGTAACAGCACGATCAATGCAATGCTTAGCCTTGCCATAAGTTCTTAGGCAAGGAAATATCCTAAGCGACACACCTACGGATTATCACTGTCTCATTTTCTTCCTTAGAGGAAGGAACATCTTAGTTGGAAGGTTTTAAACTTTTGAAATGACACCAAAGCCAGATGAGACCCCAATTACCCACTTCTATCATCTTCTGCTTTTCTTTGTATACACAATCCTCAAAATCTCCATTGCTGACAGATTGGCATAGATATGAAATGCCTATGAATTTGTATATAAAGGCATATTAAGTCAAGGCACTTGGGAAGTGAAACACTCAAGCACCTTCACGGTGTCTAAAGTTAGGAGGAAGCAACAGAAACTCTTCCTTGCATGCTCCATTGCTGCAAATCAAGCACAAGAGAAGGCAACACAGGAGACAATACTCCACACGGACAGAAAGGGCACTGTACTTTGCTGTTCAGATGCTTCTCACCTAAACACTCCTCATGAATATTTTGCACTTTTTTTCCATTACACTTATATTATCTTCCTCCCTGGGGAAGAGGGCATATAAGAAAAGAATATATTCTCTGTATTTGACAATGTAATAGTGTTCTCTGGTTTGAAAAGATGCAGACCATCAAATCACAGAGAAAAAACTTCTGTCCAAAGGCTTTTATTATATAGACTGGACAGCATAACAGGGGATATCCCTGAGAGCTTCTGTGTCACCACAGCCTACATGCTAAATAATAGCAAAACCACAATAAAGTGTGTCTTTTTCAACCTATGCATTCATCCTATGGCTATGGGAGCGGGCTACATCGTCAGACCACATTATCAGCTACAGTCCAGCAATATCCACAAATGCAGAGCCTACCACCTCTCCAACACACACCCTTTACAGCACTCCAGCACCAGCTGATGCAAATCCCCAGACTCTACCCAGTTTTAGCCAGCAGCACAGCACCAACCGAGCCTGTCAACACCAGCTCAAACTGCACAACCATGCACAGCTGAAAAACTGAACCTGCCCAACCAACCTCTTGGGAATCCCAACTAAATGATAAGGCTCCAGCACATGTGGAACCCTCACCTACCCACATACCCCATGAATGCACTGCCCTGATGGCTCCTAGACATGCCTCAGGAACCATAGTAGTCCACAAACAAGAAAAAGAAAGAGGAAATAATAAATAAGTTTTCCTTCCTGTCCTCCCTCAGCCATTCAGGCCAGAGAATGTTAGTTAAATCGCTATCTGTGTAGCCAGTTTGGAGCAATAGATCAAATGTTAAACGAACCTGTAAATAAATCAGGCAGGTGACTGTCAGATCAGATCTTTTACTCCAGATCTACCATATCAATCCTGCCTTGGGCCTGTTCTGTTAAAGTTTCACATAGTTACATGGAATTTCACAGGAAGAAATGTGTATTAACAAACTCAGCAATGCTGAACAAAGGGAAGACTACGCTTAGCAAGATTTAGCATCCTGCAGGAAAATATAAACATCCTAACATCATGGTCCTTGACACACAGAGTTAATAACAGTCTTCTATGTTTAAAAGAAACCAAGCATGAAATATAGTACGTGCTCACTATGTGATTCAGAAGGTAGGAAAATTATACCAGTTTCTTCTAACAGTGCAAAAAACTTCCACAATTTTTTGCTTGCTGCTTTACTCCCCATTTTATATATAAAGCTCACTAATGCTTTAACTTGGGTAAAAGCTGCAAATCTCATTCTTTCTGTATCTTGGAACTCATTTTTATCACTACTGGACAAGAGACAAAACATAAACCCTACCACCACTGCACGAGAGCACTTTGTAAAGCTGGTTTAAATTTCATCCTTTTCCTTCTCTTTCAGGATTAAAGAGACCAGGAAATCAAGGAAAAAAGCTGAAGTATTTTAGGCATTTCCACTTGCTTTCAAAAATCAATCCATCTTCTGTAGTCAGCAGTGCATGCTTTCATTAGCACTCTTTTGCAGTGAGCACTTTAACTGGAAAAACAAAGGTATGTAACTAGCAGAGAATAAAAATACTTAAAAAAAAAAGGCAAACAAAACCAACAATGCTTTTTTTTGAGCTCAAGATTTACAAGATAAGCTTGAGGTTTTATACTTTGTACCAAAAGTAGCAGTGATGCAGCAGAATATACATGCTATCCCAAAAAATGTTCACACTGGCTTGAAAAGCTATGACAGGTCAAATTTTAAAGACTGTCTTACAACTGTGCTCTGCAACAAAGTACTTAAAATAGAGACATACCTAATACACACCATGAACTTGTACCATGACTGAATTTAACTACAGACAGTGAGAACATGACACTGTTACAAAGTACTCTGCACTTCTAATAAAAACTGAGAATCAAATCTCCATGGACGGTTTCTAGTTTTGTTTTTACAAATTACTTGAGAACACAACACAATATCTTACTCCTTCCTTTAAAGTTTTTTTTTTCTCTGAGAGAACTGAGAACTTAATTAAAAACTACTTGATTAAAATCATGGGCTTCTCTCACTCCATGTCACAAAATAGTACAAACCATTTATATTCCTGTAAAAAGGCACAGTCACACAGGGAGTTATTAGCTATAATATCCTGAAATTAAATTTGACAGGCTTATACAGTAAAAGACGCCTTTATTAAAGGCACAGTGCCAGATCACAGGTTGTACCAGCATTCTCAATGGGTATACCTAGGGGAAAGGTAGGAGAGAGGTGTTTGCTGCCAGCGTAGCAGGCGCTGTCACTGACCTGGCACACTGGGGGAGTATTTATACCAGACTTGTCAGAACTGACTTGCCCAAATAGTCAGGAAAACAAAGAAACGGGCCTCAATTCTTTCAGGGAAAAAAAAATCCCCTTCCTAGGCTGACTTGGGGAAGCCAGCACGAGAATGCCAGCCCACCTTAACAGCAAAAGCACAGCCAGGGTAGCAGTTCAGCCACCAGCAGTGAGCACTGTCCACTAAGAAATCCACAGCAGTGAGCATTGTCCACTAAGAAATCCCCAAAATGATCCCCAAAATCCACGAGCAAACGCAGGCTAAGCCTGGACTACATACATCCTGGGCACAGGACTCTCAGCTCTGCTGCTGGCCACAGTTGTGCTCAACAGGCACCCACACTTCCACTGAGCTAGACAGACATCCCTGAAGATCGTAATTTAAATCCCTTAAAGATCTCTGTTTTCATTTTGTTTCCTTCAAAAGGAACAAAACCAACTAGAAGTGAGGAGTGTTCACTTGAATTAGCTGTTTCCACAACAAACCTGCTACAGAAATACAGCTGTCGGTAGCATGAACATAAGCTGCCTACACCATTCAGCTTTAGGTCTTGGCATCAGGCTCTGGCCCTCTACTCTTCAGCATCACTGACCAAAAAAAAACCTCTCCAACCCCTCTCTCAGAAACAGGACTCAAAATCTTATTTCTTTGGCCTTCTACGTTACGCAGTTTTTAGATTTGCTTTGGGTCTTCATCTTAAGTAACAGTAGTTCAAACTTAAGTAGTTCACACTGCTTCAAAAGAAACCCAGAAGTGATCTCCTGCCAGTATTAATAACATGTTTAGAACTGCATTATTGTTGGGCTTCCTTCTAATACTGTAAGATAAAACTTCTGCTGTCCTAGTTGTGTGACCTTGAAAGTACTTCGCATACAGCATTTTATGCAAGTTATGTTTTTTAGTAGTACAGTTAAAATCTAATATTGTTATTAACATATAACAATTTAGAAGACACAACCCAAACATTTTTTTTAAATTCTACTGCTAATTTAAATTTCTTCATTTCCCTCATTAACTTTTTAGAAGAAATTTGGGCCTATGTTTCCATTTATAGAAGAGGAAAAGATAATTGGAACCACTGGAGGGTATTTGAAGCTGTTCCACATTGTCTCAGGATGAACGTGTTCTAAACAAAAAACACATAAAAATAAATATGCTAAATGCCTGTTACGTATGTATATGAACATGACAGATTTCTTTATAGATGCCCTCTCCAAGGCACATTTTTTTCCCATTCTCATCTCCTTTATTCAATGTACTAGACCTACTAAAGATTTGCTATTATTAGCTTAATGGTCAAGGCACTATCTCTTGAAGCCAACAGTAAGTCAGAATTCTACTACCAAACCCACTCATCTTTTAAACCAAAATATTCTATATTTTCAGAAAGCATGGCCAAAAAATAATTTCACTCTTTCCCCCCCCATTTTAAAAACCAAAGAAATAAGGAATAACAATAATAACCTAGAAAGAGAAAGGAAAAAACCAAACAACTTTAGTTAACTCCAAATCAACCAAGCACTTGCTTTGCTTTTCTAATCAAAGCAAAACAAAATATTTACATTATGCTGCCCATACACAGCAATTTTTCTCCTATATATTGAAAACGTCCTTCTCTATGGATGCTTGCACTGGAAAAAAGTAAATGGCATTGAACATTTTTTAAGTAATGATACAGCAAGTGCTCCTAGCCATAAAGACAGGACTTTATTCACTATACTGGATATTTTGCAGAACCTCATTATTAGATAATTCCTCAGTACCCACTTCAGCCCTAGGAATCTGCACACAGCTTATTTCAAAGTTCAACAGAAAAGAAAAATGGAGAACTGGAAAGGACCTATTGCAGCACTAGGGATCATGCCCTTTAATACATCTGTAACTCCATCATGCAGGACTGTCCCAACACATTAACACTGCAAACAGAAAAGTTTAAACCTCTACTTGCCTCCCTTGAATTGGTCCTGTAATTGCTGCACATCTCCAAGAACAACTGACAGCAATGAGTATCTATCTATATACAAAATGCAGGAGAGAGTTCACACAAGGAAAAATGCAGCAGCAACAGGGGAAGCAGAATGACCTTTCCACAAGAGTTTACTCAGGCTTCCTCTGTGCATTGTCCAAAGCCATTGGGAGAGAGTCAAGCTACCTCAAACTGACTTCATCTGCCTACACACATAGCACAATGCTATACGGAGATGCCAGCTCAGCCCTGCACAGACACCAGTGCTGCCAGCATGATGCTTGGTCTCTCATGGAGCAGAGCAGTCCTGAAGCAGGACAGTGCATCCTTCCCTCTGCCAGGATGGAGCATATGCAGCTGCCCCAAGGGGTAGTGACTGGGGAAAGCTGGCTTCATGGAGACTGAATTCAGTTCCATGAAGTGAAGAAAACTGAGCAAATCAGTTAAAAACAAAAGAAGGAAAAGACAGAGGAAGACAAATCCAAAAGGAAGAAAAACCTATGGCAAGAAAAAAGTTTAAAAAAAAATCAAAACCCAGAAAGAGTATCGGACACCTAAAACTTTGAATACTCATTAGAAAGTTACTAACCTTTAAGAACGAGTAGAAGCAAGAACACCAAATTCAAGTGAAATGTTCTGCTTAGTTTGTTCTTAAAAGCAATTTGCAAATTAAGATCAGGCTGATTGCCCTTATTTTTGCTTTTGAGAACCAAAGCAAGAAGTGAGAATCGGGAACTGGCATCATAAAAAGGAAGACATAAAACCAGCTAATTTGAAAGAGACTAGAAAAAAAGATTAAGGCAACAGCCCTCAGCATGTAGGCCAGTGTCCCTGAAGGGTAACCAAAATCTTGCATATCAACATTTTGAGGGATCACTACATCTTCTCACCTGTTGGCTCAGGAGGAGATTTCCAAGGCCACAAATAGCAATTCTGAGCCACAGCCAATTAAGAAGTACACAGGCACATTAACTACTTGCAAGCACAAAAAAAAATGTATCTCAAACTATTACACATTTCTGAAATCCTGTCCCATAAGCTGGAGATTTTCTTAGAGCAAATCCGTTATTAGTCAGATGTCTGCATGTCATCACCTTGCAATGATTTATAGCTGCTATTAATTATTTTAGAAACCTCCATTTTTGTGATTACCCCAAAAAAGGATGTGAAGTGGAAACATAAGTGAATTATGACAGCAAACAATCTTTTTTCTTCACATGTATCATAGAATCACTAGATTGGAAAAGACCTTTGGATCATGTAGCCCACTTCTATAGAAACAGAAGCCAGTATTCTAGTACCACTTGTTCCGAAACTCCTTCCCCATGTATTTGCCACTTATAAATATTCCAAGCCATATTTCCCAGTTTGCAAGCTCCCACCTGAAAAGAATGATTCCTTTGTTTTCTAAAATACAACTAAGGAAAAATAAAAGATGAGCTCAACCTACCATCAAGCAACATACCCACTAGCTTCACATTCCCTTCTCAGATAGAAAATATTCCCTCACCTCTACCTTTGCTATACAGCCTTTCACAGAGGGGAAATAGCAGATGAGCTTAACATTTGTATGGAGCAGACAACTTGAGGATGTTAAGGAAGTCACCTGCATCTTGGTGAGCTCCTTTTTTTTCCCTACAACTACTGACTTACCAGTGGAGAAAAAGGCAATCTAGAAACACACAACATATTTGGCATAGAACAGTGCTGGAAATCAAGGCAGAGATATGCAACGCTTTGTTTTCTTTAGCCACAGGCTTCTGCAGGAGACCATCAAATGGAATAAATCCCATAAGAGACTGAAAGGGACAGATTGGGCAAGAACACAGAGAGGAGAGAGAATTGCAATTAAAAAATGAGGGGATGCCTACTGATAAGCAGATTGCAGGGGGCATCACACTAGAAACCTGCAACATTAGAGAAGATGGAGGAGATTCCTGAGATGCAGAATCAAAACGCAGGCTGAGAAAGTGAGAAGTATTGAGTATCTCAGTAGAAACAAAAGAAAATGGTAGATGAAACTCTAGTGAAAGGAAGCAAAGAACAACATCAACAAAAAAGGCAGTGTAAAGCAAAGAACAAAACAGCGAAACAGAGGAGGAGAGCTTACAAAAAGAAGGTGAAAATCAATGTAAGAACACATGAAATTAATTTAAATTCATCTAGGAAGTGAAATACTTATGGTTTCCCATAAGGGATTAAAATCTCTGTTTCTCTTGACACAAGTTCACATGCAAAGATTATTATTGTTGCCTAAAAAATCCAGCAAGTAACAGAATTATTCTCAAGTATACAGCATTCATGGGAATTTTCTCTTCCTGACAAATCAGCCAAATTGGTATGCTTCAAACATCATAACACTATGAAAAAGAACAGCATGAAATGGCTCAGGTATTTTTTTCCATCACTTTTATTCTATCATCAGAGCCATGTAAAGTGACTGGAAAACATTCTCTGAAACAAACAACCAAGTTAAGAGTTTTGTTAGGCCCCACAGGGATTCCCAGCAATTCAGAGCTGTTTGTGGAATGTGGCCACCCTGGGAGGCTTCTTCTCTTCACAGAGCAGGAGCAAAGGGATCCCATCAGATACTAGCTGTCCACAGATAATGTTACCTGCAATAAGATAAATCAAAAAATGATCTCCCAAGAGACATATCATGCCATTAACTTGAGTGACTCTGTGTTATCATATGTTAAAGAGTGGAAAATTTCTACAGAACTTAAAAAACCTAGGGCTTGAAGTCCACTTAGAATCCTGTAAATTGATTAAGCCATTGATTAATGAAGAGAGAGGAATGTTTTTGAAGGCCTCTAAGGAACGAATCACTCCCCTGAAGCTGAGAAAGAGCAGCCCAGAGCACCAAGAGCCCTACTGGAATGAACTGCTTTGAAAGAGGCAACGAATAGACCTTGACTGAAAGGTCAGCCAACCTCCTGGTTCCTCCCATCCCACAGATTCCCCTCCCAAACCTTCCTTGATGGTACAGACAGCACAGAGGTCAGTGACGGTCCACTAAGCACGGTATCCTGCTGAACAGAAACACCAGTAAGGTCAGTGCCATGAAGACTTCTAGATGCAGATTTTTATTTCACATGACCTAGTCTTTTAAAATCATGTCTGCGCAATGAGTGATATTTTAGGCCCAGGAGAGTTGCTTCTTAGGTTAATGGTTAAGCATATGATCAAAAAAGCTTGACTGCTATTATTACCAGATCACATTTTCTCTCACATCTAGTTACACAGGAGAAGGCTCTGGGGAGACTTTATAGCAGCCCGAGAGCACCTGAGGGGGCCCGCAAGAAAGATGGGGAGAGACTTTTTTCAAGGGAATGTAGTGATAGGACTAGGAGGAATAGCTTTAAATTGGAAGAGGGAAGATTTAGATTCAATATTAGGAAGAAATTCTTCATGATGAGGGTGGTGAGGGACTAGAACAGGTTGCCTAGAGAAGTTGTGGATGCCCCCTTCCTGGAAATGTTCAAGGCTGGGCTGGATGGGCCCTTGAGCACGCTGGTCTAGTGGGAAGTGTCCATGCTCATGATAGGGGGGTTGGAACTAAATGATCTTTAAAGGTCCCTTCCCATTCAAACCATTCTACGATTGTATGATTATATGATAAGTGCAAGGAAGGAGCAGAAACCTGCACCTCTCGGTGACCTCTCGGTGGATTTTCCCCAGCCCTAGTTAATGCTGAGGGGTGCAGATCAAGCTCCCCTTAATCACGTTTTGCAGAGATAGATAAGGTCTGAGCCCAGGACAGACTCAAACATTTCAACAATGTCTTCCTTTATCACCTTCCATGGATACTCAAGCAAGATAAAAAAAGATGACACTCAAGCACTCACATAGAATACAACAAGAAAAGAGTCTTTCAGGGAAGACACCGAGAAGAAGGAGAAATTATTTGACATTACAACCTACAAACAGAGGGAGACAGGTAAAGTAATATCTTCATTCCTTGCCAGTGCAGGGCAAGACATGTCTAACAAGACTCCCACTAAGCCACCAAATTTTACCCTCTTCTGAACTATAACAGAAGTTCTCTACCTCACTGAGCTCTTCTAATAAACACACACCTTTCACTAGAATATCAGTAAATTATCTCAGTAAGGTTTCTGGCTTGGTGTAATATACTAATCTATACTGATAACAAATGTACATATCACTATCACCCTCAGAACACTGCGCAAATGCTAATTAACTAATCAATGAACACCGCACCAGAGTGCTAATATAGGATTAATATGTTTGTAGGTGTGTAGGCAGCTAATGTTTACAGTCAGCATTTAATTTATGTGCTTGATTTCACCTTCCAAGAAAGGCTGCTCCCTGAAGTCAGGTCATCCGTCTGCTGCAAGGGAAGGGTGAGAACCAGGAAGCAGTGACTGGCTCGGCACCAGACCCCGCCTGACAGTGGAAAAAGCTGCTTCAGAAAAGCCTGGAATGTTCCCAAAACATCCCCACCTTCCAAGCCAAGCAAAGAGAGAGAGAAAACTTTACGACTTGAGCAGGATAAAGCCGGAGGTGGCTGACATTTCAAGGAACAGCATAGTAAATTAGGAAAGTAAACCTTGGGACACAAAGCAGATCCGAGGTACCTTTGTGATGGTGGCACTTAAAATTCATTTTAAACTAGAGTATCTTGCAAGCACCCAGAGGAAGAGTGGAGCCTGACAGGAGCACACTCAAGTGCTCCACTCCCAAGCCATCCACCATCCTGCATATTCAGGCTGTCAGAGTAAAGGAAATCCATAACCCATGTCACGACCTCAGCCAGTGTGCCCAATTTGTTAGCATTTTGTGAACCTGATAATCTGGTTGACAGATCTTGAAAGATAACAGATACAGGCACTGCAGCACTACACGTCTACGTGTAAACAGGTCCTGTTATTACATCCCTGTGAGCACGTTCACAGCATGAGGTGGATGATCCACAAGTGACCAAAGTCTTAAACGATGCCGAGACCACATTAATAAGCCTCTAGACTGACAACATGTATAGCAAATCAAGATTTGCTTTGTAATCCCATTAACTGACAGCTTTTTGGCTTAGCTTTCTCCAACCTGCCACAGCCATCTTCTTCCAACCATGACTTGCCTACCCATTTCTGAGTTCCAGTCTGAACAGAAAGGCCACTTCACCACCAAGTAGCTGGTTTTTAACAGCAAGGTAACTGCACGGGATTATATCTAGCTGTAAAATCTTAGTCTGTGAAAGCTCCTGCATGCTTAAGTATTAGAAAAAAACTTCAGCCTATGCCCCTAAATTGATGTCCCCCAAATTGCTTTTATTCCCAAGGGGAGGTGCTCTGTATTTTAACATGCTGGAAAGAGAGGACAAGTCTTCCATCATCATTTCTCCCAGCTTTCTTTCTTCCAGCCCAGGAGGACAACTGCTTCCTAAGGAAACCTACACTCTCAACAACAGAAGGGAAGCAGCCTTGAATTATCTTTGACCAACACCTCTAAGAAGAAGAATCTCACTGCAAGTAGCAAAGGCTTTTCCATGGCCTCTCTTCTTTCTATAGAGAAAGGAATGCCCTAACAGCACGGAAGCCTTCGAAAGCTAAATGCTGCTACACTCTGCTACTGCCAAGCTTGACTTTCACCTCTGAAGAATTTACCACCCAAATCAATCATGAGTTCACAACAGTGTGATAAAATAACAATAACTATGTTTAAAAAACTCTAATATTTAGACAATGTGTCAGAATTTGGCTTTGCTAATGCAGATGCTCCCTGGCAAACAGCTAGGAATGCATGAAAAAAAATGACAGCTATTTTTCCATAACTTATGTTTTGGTCTTTCTGGTTTTGCCAATAGAATTCCCAGAAAGTGAGTGCAAATACCAGTTTCTCCTAAGAGAGATGCTATATATTAATAAATATAGGCCCTAGGCAGCACACACAGCAGTAAGAGCTATGGAAATTCTTTCACTCAAAGATTTCACTTGTGCACAGTCCAGATATCTCACGAGAACAGCGCAGCCAAGGTGGCAGCGAAAAACCTGCTGCTTAGCCATGACCCACAGGAGATGGCAGAAAGGCAGAGAAGGATGAAAGAGACTTGCCAGACCCATGAATGTAAATAAGCAGTGCTGTAAAGAAGTAGTAGCCCCTACACAAGTGCTGCTGCTACATTAAATGCTAAATTCACCTCCTTGTAAAACTGCACTGAACTAACAATATTCCTCGCAACAGAGATCATAAGAATTTAGAAACAGGCCAGGCCTCACTGAAAACTCTCCAAATTTTTGGGTTAAGAAATATTGCAGTTCTTTGTGCTGCAAGGTTGGACTCACATTTAACACTCAGGGATATCATATATCAAAGAAAGCTTATTCCTTTAAACAGCTACGTGCTTTTCTTAGAAAGCCACCAGAATTTCTTTCTATCTTTCTTTGGCAGTCTCACAGCACCAAGAAGTTATCATATGCAGACATTAGGCAACTGAGATAACACTCTGTTACTCTCCATATACTGGACCAGTTCCTGGATGACAAGACCTATTGTAACCTATTGCAAATAGAACTAGAGCTGTCAAAAGCTCCCCCTCTTTGGCTGCAATCACAGCTCATTCAACAAATTCAAAATCAACTCCTTAGCAGAGCATCAATTATTCAATATCAAAAGTAAATATATCTCAGTCATCCCTTATCTGCAGCTAACTCCTTAACTGCACTCTTATGTAAGGCTACAGCTTACTCATTGACTCACCAGGTTTCACACACTACATAAGAGCCTCCTCCAGAGGCTCCGGCAATACAGCATCATGCAGTGGCATCCCACACTGCATTCTCACGTAGCAGGCACTCCCTGCATGTCTCCATCAGGAGCCTCTGCACATGAGGGTGGCCGAAGCACGACCCCAATGCTGCCAAGGGGGTGTTTTCTTGACAGGATGTGATGAAGGGATGCTGAAGGGAATTCTTGGAGAAGGCATATCCTCCTCACGGCAGCTTCACAGCATGACCTCTCCACTAGCCATGAGATAAGTTCACTGCACAAAGCCTCACTGCTGAGGTAAGCGAGTCAATTAAGAAAGGGTCGTACTCACCAGTGTCTGCCCAGGAGAAGCCATCCACATGGTCTGTAGAGCACCCGTCCCAGACTGTCAGCATTTGCACTGACACCTTGAGCACTGCCTCCCTGACGGCTCATTCAGCTCCCTCCCTCTCCTGTCTGCTGAGGGTTTAACATCTCCCTTTGATATTAGGCTCAGCCTTGGAAAGGGTAGCCCGTATGGAGCCAGCCAGGAGATGTCTCTCCCAGCTGATGCTGTTATATTCACTGCCATGGAGGAGGATCCTACTGCCTGCACATACTCTCACTGCTTTTGATTCTTTGGGTGTTTAGTTCATTTGTTTGTTTGTTTTCATTTGTTTTAAATATAATAGTCTTTTTACCCTTCAATTTAAATCTGTGCATTTAGGAATATATTTAAACTACAGCATGGAAACCCAGTCACATCTAGTTTTATATATGCCTCCAGAGGAATTGTGTGAACTTATTTAACTGAGCAAAATCAGTACAAACTAAACCTGATTTTCCTTCTACCTCATAAAATGCAGAGTTGCCTTCAGTGGTGTCCTTACCTCACAGAGAGACAAGTGTTAACATACACTTCAAAACACTGGAGAAAAAAACCCCTATCCTATTATAATTATGAGCTGAGTCTCAGCCAGGTCAGCTTCCCTTTCAAAGGCAGAATTTTGCCCACTAAATTTAATATTTCTGGACAATTTTGTAAATGGAGTCTTCTATACTTATGGCTGAGAACTTGCTTTCATCGTAAAACCACCCAGAACAATTTGCTGGAACACGTAGACCATAACCTATTCTGCTCAATTTCCTAACTGATTGTTATCTCCCTTCAGTAATATTCAAGACAAGAACGCTGCTTTTTGACAATAAAACTTCACCATCATTCACATAAACTGAGCTTCAGTTCAACTCCTTTGGTCTGTAATTCTGTCAGTATGAAGGGAGAAAAATCTTTGGTATAGTGCCAAATCAAAAATACTTCACAGTAGCTATTTCTAGCCATTTAGCATGAATTCACTTTCCAGACAACTGCAAATAATTTCTTGTATGATCATTCTGGGGAAGAGCGGGGAGGAATAAGGAAGAAGAGAGAAAAAAGAATGAAAAAAATGAAAGAAAAAAAAAAAACCAAAGCGAGAACAGTGCTTCTTCTCTATGTTTCCTAAGACAAAACACATGTGTAATATCCATGCCCAAAAGGTTTTTAACTAGCACTACCTTAGGTCACTAAATTAAACTCAATAAAACCTATCTGAATATCCTCATGTATTTTTGTCTCAACCTTCCATCCTCACTGATGCCATTAATGATTGATTAGTCTGACAAACTGAAAGTGACTTCCTTTGGCTTCCAAATTTTACTAACATTTCATGAGGTGCGAAACTTCAGCATGTGATGGCTGGTAAAACAACATACTAAGACTCCAACCACTCAGTAGATCTCAAATTTTAGTAGTTCAGACCGCTTACAAATGTGTGATGAATGCCTATACTGGCTGTCAGCATTAGCACACTTCAGCAGAGCACATAAGAATTGTATCAAAAAGCAACAGTATGTCCAGTTTTGGGATGGAGGTGGAAATCAAGTATCTCCATGCTTCCGTCTATCAGGGCATAACCCAGATCACGCAGTAGGTTTATCTGAAACAGTTAAATACAGCTTAGTGGAGACACCATACCTCCAAGTGTATGGGAGGTTTGCATAGTCTACTGACCACGACATTATGTTAAGACATCTTTCCAAATTTTAAAATATTAATTATAAAGATATTGGTATTTTCTGTTATATATAACTGTTCATGTCACAGGTAGGCTTATCTGTTCCCTAGGAAATCATAGAATCATAGAATCACCAGGTTGGAAAAGACCCACCGGATCATCAAGTATCTTCCTTTCACTTACACACTAACAATTCAGTGGTGCTGAAAGATTTCCATTCTGTGTGACATAAAGACCAGAAACAATGCACACTGATCAACTATGAGAAGTTCTGCTGGTGTGCATCTACTGACTGAGTGCTAGTTGGCAGTCATGGGATACTGGACAAGGGGAGTCAGACACAGTGGAAGTGATGAGAGCCAGCCTAGACGAAGTCCAGGCAGAACTAAAGAAAAATAACTCTGGTAGCTGAATCAATAGATTTTACATGAAAACAAGAAGGCAGATGGGCAGCTATTGAAAAAGCACATAGAGGCAAGACTGCAACATGCTTCTTGAGATGAGAGCAGCATCATATCAGCAAGTGAAAGACACCAAGACACAAACAAGAATATTGCAGTAGGGTTGACCCTGAAGGTGGCTAAAGGGATGCGCACAAAAGGAGATATATTGAGATGGTGTTGTGTCCCCTGGGGCAAGTGAATGAGTTAGAAAAGAAAAACTATGAGCTGTCTCAACATTCAGGGAAGAATACAGGAGGAGAGGTCTGCAGGAGAGAAAACTGGACACAATCCTATGGCTAGGAAAACATTCACATCACATTTCAAATGTTTCAGATTTCTCTTAGAGTAAAAAATGGTCACTAGCGCACAAGTATGTAGAGAGAGCTTTCCGCCAGTTATCCATTTACTTCAAACATTTCTGTTCTCTCTCTCATATCACATGAATCCACAAAATGGCTTACTGAATGGCAAGAAGGTAATAACCAGTCCTCTACTAAGCTTAAAAATGCATAACAGTGGTAGCAAGTGTTTATTACTTTCTCATCCGTGAAAAAAAAACGTGTATGCTTCATGCACTGCTTCTCAGGAACTCAAGAGCAGTGTCCTTATTGCAGATAAATACCTCAGTGTCATTCACTTGAAAACCTGCTCTTAGTTCAGTCATAATTTTTAGTAAGCAGTATAAAATTGTCATGAATTGTACAGAAGATAACTTCTTTTCACTTCACAGTTAAAAAAAAAAAAACCCACAGGATTAAAACCTACAAACCTCAGGGCTCTGTTTATAAGTCGTTAATGCTCAAAATATTAGCAAGGACATCTGTAATATAGATCTTAGTTCTACAGAGCTAGGTAAACATGTTTGGCTCCCAAAAGCAGGGTGCTAACAATGGTGTAAAAATTGCACAACCCAATTTTATGATTCCATAATTGTTCACAATTAAGTTTCATTTTATAAAAATGCTTAGTGGTTTAATACTCTTTACTTCAAATCAGTAACCTTAACTATAACTTTTAATAATTAAATTCTGATTTCACACAGAGAACCCAATAAGGAGGCAGACTGTCAAATAAGTGACCCCTTGCAGCCTAAGACTTCCAGTGAGATTTCAAAAAACACAAGCTGAACTGTCTTCCCCTGAAATTCAGCTGTAAAATGCCCCCAAATTTCACTAGTAAGACTGAAACCATAACTAAATTTAAACATGTGACCTTAAATAGGAAAATAAAAGCTTAGGTTAAGACACCTTTCTGTATCTTAAAGTGAGTGTCCGTATATCTAGAACATGATGTGTGGTTTCTGCTCTAGTGTCATTCCTCCCAGGTGTTAGCAGCCAGCTTGGTCCTCAAAAAATTACAAGGGTTAAACGCTCTCCTCAGGCAGTAGTTATTGGAGCACATCTATGCCAGGGCTGGTCCTGCAACACTGCTGTGGGGAGGGCCAGAATTCCCTCCCTTCTATAAGTTTTGATCATCTTTCATTTGCTCTGTAATACATCATTGTTCCTACATTAAAAAAATAATGGCACAGTAACCAAAGGGAGTTTAAAAACTTTGCAAAAAAAACTAATATGGAGGGGAGAAGGAAAGGATATGAGAAGAAAGGAAGCTATGAGATAAAGAAGGCTCAGCCTAGTGACATCCACATCTAACAAAACTTCTTCAGGCAGAACAAGAAATGCATTTTTTCCCTTGCAAAGTATACTTTTCAGAGATGCTTGAATCCTTGCTTTCCGGTGTGTAAATAGTTCCTTCTCTGCTGTGTCCATAAAGATCATGCAGTCTCACAAACGCAGCAGAGCTGGGCAAGCAAAGAGCCATTTCTCATTTGAACTCATAAATTACTTATTGTTTTAATATACTGGAAAATTGGCAGGAAGTGGGGGAAGGTACGTCAGTTACACAAGACTTCATACCATCACTTATCCTTGCCTTCCATTAAAAAAACATTAGTTGCTGTAGCAACTGTCAAACCACACTTGGGTTCCTCTTCCTCCAAGATACAGAACTTCTCCACAACACTTGCACGCAACACAATCCTCCCCTCGAGGTGAAGGATGGGGTTTCTGGCACTTTTGTGCTGTTTAAAAAGAAAAAGGCTCTCCAAGGAGCTGACAAATCCTTTACAGAGCTTTTACTCCAAGGTATGCTTCCGTAGAGACAATTAGCTGAAATCCTTAAAATTACTTCCTCTCCCTGCTTCTACCTCTTCTTTTTTTTTTTAGCTCTTCCTTTTTTCCCCTTCTTTCTCTGCTCCATGGAGTGATACTCTCTTTATAAGCATCACATCTTCCAGCATTAAGCAAAATGCCAACACATCTGTCAGATGTCACTCCCTCTTTCATTCCTTCCCTCATGGCAAAGGCACATTATCTAATGACACACGTCTCAGTATCTCCAGATTAGGGTCTCCTACCTAGCACCTGAACAGACAGCCCCTCTCCATAATTACAACTTCATATTCATTCCTAAGGGATCCCTGCACTGTCACCATGAAGAAGCAGCCTTCCCTCAACTGTCTGAATTCTCCTTGGCTGGACACATTTGATTAGGCTGAAAAAAATCAAACAAACAAAAACAAAGACTGGAACCCACTGGCGTAAAGACAGCCCTTGAGAAAGCTCTGTCAAAAAAAGTACAAGTCATACACTGCTGAAGAAAATCTCATGAGAAAGTGAAAATATATTCCTCCCCTTTGTGCAGCATGCCAATATTAATGATAAGCAAAGATCCCTGGGAAGCTCTTACATATTCAAGGACACTACCCAGGACAGGATATTTGTAGAGCAGAAGAATGCTCCTTTTCACCTTCTTGCCTCTCTCAATCCCCAGCAGCTCCCTTCCATTTCTAACACAAATTTGATGCTTGAAACAGTTACATGCATAAATGGTTTGGGGTTTAGAAACAATCAACACAAACAAATCTGGTTTTATATCTAATGTGATGATTATTCTTATTTGCTTTGTAGGAAGACAGAGCATTGTAGCATTGCAGATATTGTATTCAGGAATATATGCAAATTCTACTCTTCCAAAACAAGTTCAGACTTGGATATACTTACCTTTTCCTATCATAGTAGCTTTATCATTATTTTCCTGTGAAGTGTCTGGTAAACTGGGGGATTAATGGTTCCACATAAAATTATTTTTGGTTCTTCTAAAGGGGTCTAAACCACCCAGACACATCTTGCAGGTTTGTTTCTTCAGTGCCTTAAGTATCACACTTGTTCTTTTTTACCATCCCACTTGTTTCTCTGATAGGGCAAAAAAGAACTCAAAATGTACAACGTACTTGTTCTGTCTATATCAGCAGAAAGCACTTAGGCAACTGTTGGAGGAGAGGCTAGCGTGTGTACCCATACAAAATTAATTGCAAAGTAAAATGCACAAGCATACCCTGAAACCACCTTTCTATGAGTGCTTACAGTGGAAACAGCTGCATACTGGCCCAGCTACATAGCATAAACAAGGTCACTTGATTCCTGAGAGCAGTGACACACATCCACTAGTCTGAACTGCAAGTGTTGAACCAATCTGTTCCCCAAGTTAACAGTAATCACTGCATGCAGTTAAGTACAGGTCACTGAGGGGTGTCTTTACTCACTCCCAGCTCTGCCCACCAGGAGCAACAGCTGAAAGGAGGCACTGGTGGTTGATCTTCCTATTGAAAATCCCAAACCAGCTGACATTTTTTTGTTGCACTTAAGAAATTGGACTGTTCCCATACCCTAGCTGTCCTGGTCTCTCTCCTTTGCATCTTGTGCCTGAGCATGCATTCAAAGTAGCTTTGTTTTCCTGTGCCCAGTCTTCCTTCCACACTTCTAAATACTGCCTCCCTTTCACACACATCCCTTATTTCTAGGTTACCCCATAACTTCTCCAGACTTACGCACTTGCATGACAAGGACACAGGCTGCTATGCTGATAAATGCTCCTGAATGAAGCGCATGGTATCATTTGCATTTTGCTACTACTTAGCATCTGTAGATCATCTGCACAGAATGAAGAATCACAGGGCAGCCAGCAGCTCAAGGATACCTTGTGACATTTTGAATGTCAAACTTAAGAGCTATAAACAAGGGCTGCTGTAATTTGCATTAGAGTTCCCAAACCAGAACTGTGAGATTTGCTTCCAATAAATGTGTGACGGAGTAAGGCCTCATTAACTACAGTATTCTTAATTTTTAAAACAAAGTCAGAAATTCCATCCCATCAATTTACCAGCTAATATCAGTCAGGAGCCTCACCAGGGATCTATATCCTAAACATGAAAAATATTCATGCTGTTACAAAACTATACACAGGCACGCTTTCACAGATGTGGGAAGACTGAACTGAGAAGTTACTGACCCTAGAAATTTATTAATGCTTTACGGGTGGCAAGTCTTAGCTGAACTAGCCGTTATTTAACACTTCATTCTCTCGTTGATTCAAGTCACCTCATTGATTTGCGCTGAAAGAGAAACAGAACCATTCACACTACACATTATGGTGTCATCTACAACAGCCATAAAATGTAGGTCATACAGCTGTAGGCAACTATTAAACTGCTCCAGAAGAATGTACAAACCTGCACCTTCTGTACTGGAGTGATGTATGGGCTCATATTACTTGGATCGCTTCTGCCTTTGTATTCACCTTCCATCTTCATTTGTCTGTGACTAATCTTGCTCGTGTTTGGAAGAAATAATTTTCAGAGTGGTAATTTTTACTGACTTGCACATATACTCAAGTTTCAGCTCTGGGAAAAGCTTACATGTGCTGTATGCTCACAAGAGGCATAAACACAAATTACACATGCTGCATAGACAGAGGCAGTTCATCAAAATTCGCCTAAAAACAAGGGTAGGAAGATATGTTCTACTTGCCACAGTCATAGAAAATGGGAAAGCTATTTGCTCATCAGGGTTCCATACGTTCTGCTGATTAAGGCTTCACCTCAAGAGTGGGATATTGTATATGATGTGAGCATTTAGGTGTTACTTAAGTTGCTACAATAATTCTTGTGCTTTGTACCTCTACCTCATGCCTAAACAGCAATGAATGCATCCAGGACTCTAACACATTTAAATAAATAATACTATATAGCTAGTAGTACAGTCATTTTTAACTTGTTTTTATCATCCCTATACAAAAATGTCCAGATGATTACACAAATGTCATCAAAAAAACCATTTTAAATACAATAGCCAGCTGAGAAGACCAGCCATTGAGCAAGAAGCTTCTTCATATTCCTTTAAAACTTACATTATCTTCAGTTTTGTTTCACATTACACAGACTTTTATCGCCAGCTTTTGCTGATCCAGTGGTATTTTCTCTTGCAAGCTTATCTCACTTGCAGTACCACACCCATTTATCTGAATTCCTTTGTTTTAGAATAATGATAATGTGTCTCTACTTCATCAAATATTACAGTACTTTACTAGAAGTTTTCATAAATGGATACATGTTCAAGACAAGTTTTATCCACATACAAACAAGGTGGCGCTTTAAAAACAGGAATTATAAAATGTGGAAGAGGAACTATCTTAACTGGCTACAGTGATAGATCTCAAAATAATTCTCTTTAATGTTTTTTAATAACCTCAGATATTTTATTTGCAAAGCATTATCTCAGTTCGCCAATAAATAACAAAATGAACCTTTTCTTTAGAACAGGCAAATATTTGGTAACATTTTCTTCTGAGTTTCTTCTGAGCCTTCTGGCTTTAGGTACAAACCAAGAAGGATCTCTTATTCCACCTATCTCACTCCTGGAGCTGATTACTAGAAACTCAGAACCGTTCAGGTGAAAAAAAAAAAAAAAAACCCTAAAAAAACCCAAACAAAACAGGGAGGAAGGGAGAGAGAAAGAAGTTCATACCCATTTCCTGAGACAGGAAGCTTGAGTGCTACGGCTTGATAGAGAGAGGAAAAAAACCTCAAATGTCTAAGCCTAGTAGCTTGGCTGCTACTGAATATGCACCAGGATACAGCAAGTTCCTCCTTGTAGCATGATGAGTCACACACTATAGCATAAACCCTTAGGTTATTCTTTTTTTATTTTTTTTAAAGTTTCTAAATAAAATGTTTTACAGCGATAAGGAAGTTTCAGGATAAGGCAAGGAAACCTAAGAAAACTTAAACTAGAGGGGATTTTCCCATATAACCACCTGTGATTGTGCTGGAAAAAAAAAGTAAATTTCTTGAGAAAGAAGGGTGGTTATTTTTCCTTTCCATTCTTTAGGTTGTCATCTGTCCATTTACATGAGAAGCTGCTGCTCCTTAAAGGCAACACACTGCAATTCCACAAATAGCTTCTACTCCACCTCCTTCAGATGCAGTTTGTAAAAAGTCACCAAAAAGAACCCAGACCAAAACAAAAACAACAATATAAACCCAACCCTTACCTGCTTAATTTTTTTTATAGTAAAGAATATAATTCTGATCCAAAGAAAGAATTTCTGTAGTTACAAGTAGTTAAAAGCAGAGTAGCATGCATATGAAGTTTGATAGACATCCTCTTGAAGATATCAACTACCATTAAAATATAGATGTGTTTATCAGGAACTTCTAGAATTGAAAAAGAAAAAAGAAAAAGAAAACAAACCAACCCTCCCTCCCCTGTATTTCAATGAAGTCAAGTATAATCACATTTTAATATAAAGTCAACATTATGATGGAGGAAATCACTATGATATTGCAAAATTTTTAATATTTATTGAAGAACTAAAAGAAGAGTAACAGTGAAATAAGTGAATTCTTTCTCTGCAGAGGAAGGAATCCAGCTCCAAACTATGACTATAATATCAGTTCCTAAAATATCAGTCTTGATCACCATAGAATTTCCCCAGTCAAATTTAATTTGGTACTGTGAGAAGACAGAAGGCTGACTATAGCTTCCATTATATCTGTGTATGAATCCGCCCATGTTTTTAATGCTGCATATAAAAGCAGAGCAGCTCAGGCTACAACTGCTCAGAACTGACCTGCCCAAACATTTGTCTGGATTACTTGCCCTTTTTTTCTTCCTGCTGCTCTGTCTTCTGGAGGCTTCACAGTCCCCTCCCAGATGGAATGATAGCTCTTACATGATGGAGTACCAGTTCCCTCCCCACTAAGTCCATGGTGCACATCTGCTTGGGTATGTGCACAGGAGTGACTGTGACCACTGGATGACAAAGTAAAGGCTGCCTCAGCATCCATCCCATCCTACAGCTAGGCACGTTCCCATTCCATCACGGAGATTTGACCCCATCCCTCACCAAATTGCTAAGTATTTACCCATGGAGAAATGCCTATACTTTGTAACCGTGATGTAAACACTGCTGGTCGTGCAAAGGAAAACTCCATAACAAGCCTTGGAAAAGACAAAACATCAGGCACAGCTGAGTTGCAGAGCCTGAATTAGGTGGTAAATAGCTTGACATTTATGAGGAGAAAGAACAGAAAGAGGACTGTAAGCTTGGAAGAAAAGAAGCAGGAACGTTCCTAGAGACATTTCTAAACTAGGTTTGACTCACAATGCATTTAACTAAGACAAAAATAGTGCTTTTTTTTTTTTTTTTTAAAAAAAAAAGAGGGGGAGTGGGAGAAACCCACACTATATTTTACAGAACTTAGATATCAGAATGTCATTCAGTAATTAACACTAGTTATCTGAATGCAGAATTTGACCAATCCAGAAAATACCCATGTGAACAATGTGGGCAATAAGAAATGAATGACTGACAAGCAATCTTGAGATATTAAAGTACAATTAGCATTTGTTAAACATGAAATGAGAAAGGATGGTGAAATGGCACCATGGCTACACTAACATCTAATTAATATCAAACGGAAAGGGTCATTAGGCATTGGAATATGCTGCCCAGGGAGGTGGTTGATTCGCCTTCCCTGGAGGTGTTTAAGTTACGGGTGGACGGGGTCCTGAGGGACATGGTTTAGTGTTTTGTGGGAGTGGTTGGACTCGATGATCCAGTGGGTCTCTTCCAACCCGGTGATTCTGTGATTCTGTGAAACTGCAATGTTGCCTGTGTTGTCAAGAGGTGAACTCCTACTTGTAAAGACACTCTAAAAATGTAACAAATTCCAACTTTTGTCCTGGGAAGAAAACTTCCAGAGTTCAGAAAGGAAATGACCTCATCAAAAACCCTTAATAAGCATGACTACAGCAGTCTTAAATTCACTGTGAAAATAGATATGAAACATAAGTCGTGCCTTGTCTTAAAAGAAGAACCTTAGCAGGAATTTATTGTAAATAAAACAGAAACTTACCAGTCAGATACATGTACATTGCTCTACCTTGCCAACACACACAGAGAAAAGCACCAGTGTCAGAAAAATAACTGCTTGCGAGAAATAGACATGAGTTTATTCCCAGAATTATTATTATTTTAAAGACTTCAGCAAAACTGCTATTTTGGTTGCTTATCTGTAATCAAGTTACCCCAAATTGACACTGGATTAACTCACAGTTAACATGATCTTCATAAAAAATAGGTTTTATTAAACTATGTCTGCATATACACACACACACACACCCCCACTACCATCCTCCCCTCTGCATCTGTTCAGCATGTTATAGAAAAGTCTGCAAGTGTTTAAAGGGTTAATATTTTCTGGTCATTCCCTGTCCTCCTATGGACTGATAGCTGGTTTTGGCATATATGACTCTTCCATATTTCAATTCCTATCAAAATTTTAGTTACCATTTGAATTAATGTCACGGGTCAGGTCATTACAAGTGAGTTGTCCAAATGCTTAACAATAACAGTAGTAGTAACAACAACAGTCTGTGCTGCAATGAATAAAATTTTAGAGCATTTTTCACATCTGGATGGAGACAACCCGAGTTTCTATGCTAAACACACAATAACAGAAGTCCTAAAGTAGGCAAGTTGAGAGCCGCACTTGCCGAGCATGATACTTGAGCTCAATTTCCTGTCTGAACGTGGCCTATTCTGTCACATGCAGTTATCAGCAGAGACAGAGGGACAGAGACTGGTCTGTCTGTAATCACTCCACCAGAGAAGGAACAAGAAAAGCAGCAGCAGTTTGACATAGCTGAGCAGATGGGAGAGCAGAATAAAAGAGTGAGGCTGCCTGGCCAGCGCAACAGACAAAGTTCAGGTGGAAAAGATAGTGTTTTACTTAGTGCGAGCCCAGACAATACCTACCATTGCTTCACTGTTCTGCTCAGAACTAGATGATTACTACCATTTTAGTGACATTTTCCATGTTAGCACAAAATTAATTCCAAGAGGTTTCTGAGTACGCAGAAAATATCAATCTACAGTGACTTCCAACCCCTGTTAGCTTACATGAAGCAAGCCTATTTAATGAAAAGCTATGATGGCCTCAGGTTACAAAAGGGTGACATTTGTGAGAAGGGTTCTTCTCTCTTTTACTACATCAGATTATCTTAAAAGCTATTGCATTTCATAACCAACCTTTCATAGCACTGAAGGTATAAACATACTCACATATACTCACACCCTAAATTATTCTCAGAAGAGAGAGGAGAAAAAGGAAAAGTCAACAGTGGGAGAAGCATCCTCAGAAGAAAGAGAAGTAGCAAGATTTTCAGTGGCAGCAGGAAAGAGCAGCCAAGAGAGACACAGTGAGAAGGCACAGTAGCATCCTTCCAGCCACACTTCAGAGCCAACAGTCAGATACACTCAGTTATCTACCTGTCCCATTACCAGTCTCTAAAATAAATGGTCTCAGCAATATGTCAAAGACAGTAATAAGCTGTGCCAGTAGGATAAATAATCAATCAGTACACTAATCAACAGTAATAACTGCAATAATCAATTATTAGAAATGTGAACTTTAAAATTACTTGGTTGAACAATTGCATGTCATGTTTGTGTTCATGTATGTTTTTTAAAGCTTATTTGGTGGGTGGGGAAGAGGAATTTTATCTTAAAAATAATGTCGTGTAAAAATCTATATTTGTAATTGGATTTGTAGACCGACCAAACTACAAGAAAGTCAGTTCTATAAATGCACAGCTCTTGAAGAGATCTGCTCTTACAAGTTCTATAAACATCATTTGTAACATGTTCACGTGGACAAATTCACAGACTTGCTACCTCCCTTCTTCCTGATGACCAATAACCAGAAGAGGAAAAGGAGAAGATTCTTTTTAGAATAGTCTAGACAGTTCAAAAATAGCTTTTCTGCCCTTGCCAGGTACAAAGGAAACCGGATCCACCCTCATCCTTCTGGACTTCAGCAAGAAGGTTCATGCCCATGCAGCTCCCAAAAGTGGTCATGTCATCTCAAGGCTTAAATGAGAAACACCAATGACAGATTTACAACGGCCCTTCCTACAGTGCAAACTCCTGAGCATTAGGAGTATTTGTGATGCAAACTGTCAAAAGGTTTCAGAAGCTGAGATGTCTTCATTGAGGGCTTAAGCTCAATGGCTTTATGCTGTTTGTTGCAATAAAAAAAATTACTCTTGCTAGTTTACTTGCTGATAACACATGCTTGACCTGGGGAAGGAGTTAAAGGCAGCAAGGGAAACTGTGTACCCTTTTCCCTGCCTTCACTGTTCAGAGAAAACAGCAAGAGTATTTTCTTTCAAGCCAATATGCGTGTTCCATGCACTCAGGCTGACATTCCCTCACTGGAGACACGTGGTGTTAAATAACATCAATTTATGTTAAATAACCTTAAAATAGAAACACATACAGTGCTGGGTTTAGACATACTAGATAATGTTTTCGCATAATCTGTTTTTGTCTTTTTTATTTTTTTCCTGTGCGTGGGAGATATATTATCTCATGTTTTAATGGATGTGGTCATTTTCTCTCTGCAGCCAAGTTTACAGATTCTTGCAGGTTCTGTTCCCACGCATCTGGAGACTCCACATTTCTCTCAACATCCTGGGTCAGGAGGAAGCTGCAAGAACTCCACTCTTCCAGTGAGCCTTGACAAACCTGAAGTGACTGAAACTAGAGAGAGCACAGGGACTCCAGGGGCACTGCAGGAAAATTTATCACGCAATGATCTGAGATGTTGAAGACTGTAGTTCTCTAAGCAAAATGCTAACACTGCATACGTATACTGTATCATATAATAAAGTAAGGATGTGGCCATCAGATCATAGCTAGATCAATTTGAATTAATAATACTGAATTATAAATAATTATATGCTTAATACTACCCAGCTTCAAACCTGTAAAAACTATCACAACTCCGCTCTTAATAGTGGCAATAAATATGCCATTAGAAAATTAGGACTGTGGAGAGAGAAAAGATGAATTGCTTTATCCTCACTTCCTGAAGTTTTAAGTTATGATATTGTACATACGAAGACAGATCTGGAAGTCAAAATTACTAAACAGTTACTAAACTGCTAAAATCTCAACTGCTGTGACCTAGATCTACTTGATGCTTCTCCTTTCATAGCTACTATGCTCCATTCCCAGTCTTCCAGCATGCTGTAAATCTGACAAGTAACTAAATAATGAACAAAAGACACTATACAGAAGACAAAAAGAAATTATGCTTGAAAACACTAGACCGACTAGAAATCAAGAAAGTGACGCTAAATTAAGCAGGTAGGTTTTAGTTTTGTTTTGTGATACTATTATTTCCTCCCTTGTGTTGACAGTATAAACCAGCTTTAGGATCTTCCCCAACATGCACCATCACAGCCACTATCAATCTCTGGCCTTAATTTCTCAAAGCATATATGCAAGTCTCTAAACTCAAAACCACTACAAGTAAGAAATAAGTGCTGGATGGAGTCCAGATCCAGTGATAAAACCTACAATTAAATGCTTAGCAATTTAGCAAGTGACAGCTGCTACTTAAATTCATTAACATAAGAAATACCTTACACAATACACACACACCAAAGGACATTTTCTGAAACTTTACAAATACCTAGTTTCCTGTAATTTATACTCTCTGGGGAGCTACTATTAATGGTTCCTATAAACATTACACATACAAACCAAAGGAATTCCATGCCACAGCCAAAGATGATTTCTACCCCCCACCTCAGTGTGCACCCATGCATACACCACTGAACCCTCCACATTTTGCAAAGCTCCTGGGAAGGAAACAACAGAGCAACAGCACACTCAGCAAAGCATCACCTATTCAAAGAGAGTAAGGAAATAAGATTACCCATAGACATATTCCTTGATTCAGAGAAGCTACTGTTTTACTCTGTGTGATGAAATTCAAGCAAGACACAAAATGAAAGGAAACAATAGAAAGTTATTGAACTGAAAAAAGTATTCTTGTTCCTCAGAATATCTAACTTTATTTAAATATGACAGCTGCCCGACTTTTGCTCTAACAAGCAGAGCAATTATCTATGCAAGATTGGCCTAACGCTTATATTTGCTTAGCTCAGTGAGTAGAAATGACCAAGTAGTCAATTGTTTTCTAAACTGACAACAAACTAAGCATGAAACTTCCTTTTAAAATTGCAAATCAACTTATGCATAGATTGATGTGAAATATCCCATTACTGTATTTATTCAAATTATGTCATATAAGGAAACTCAATTCAACACAATTTTCAAAAAGTAGGCTTATAGAAATAAACTCGCCTTCCCTGGAGGTGTTTAAGGCACGAGTAGATGAGGTCCTGAGGGACATGGTTTAGTGTTTGATAGGAATGGTTGGACTCGATGATCCGATGGGTCTCTTCCAACCTGGTGATTCTATGATTCTATGAAACTGAGGTAATAAAATGGGGTATGGCTGAAGGGACTAAAGAAAACCCTTCCAAGTCAATAAAAACTTACACCAGACTTGCAAGCTATCCCACAAGCACCAGACTTCCTTGAAAAGCTGGTATTCATCATCAAAATCTTAAGCCGCAAGGAAATGTTGTGAGTAAAATTAAACATTCTGGTAGCACACTAACAAAGAAAACATAAGAGAAATAAATGGTTTGATCAATCTTCCCAATGATTCTGACCAGCTACTTATTACAGCCAATCTAAGCATTCCCAATACTACTGCTGCATTTTCATTTCCAATTACCAGAGAAATTGCATTCGCGCATCTAGTACGTAGTCTGTAAGAGATGATTTCTTCTGTTTCAGAGATCAAAATTCCACAATGGGTATTACTATCAATCATAATTTGCAACCACGTCTAACTCAATTCTTCCCTCCAGGTTTTAGACTGCAGCAAACCAGCCCTGATGACATCTTTCAGACAGACCTGAGGTTTGCAGCAAGACAAAATAGTCCTCTATCATGATACAGTGCTCAGAACAGCACTTCAAAGCCTAAGAAAAGCTTCTGATAATCTGGAGGTTACGCTCAGAATCAGATATCACAGCACCAAACCCCAAAAGCAGATGAGGTACTGAAGTGCTTCTGTTCCCATAACAGGAACTGCAGGAATAACGATGATTACTGTTATATGTATGGTTCTTTGAATTTCTAGGTCTTCATGTCAGTACTCCACTTAACATTCTGTATTTTTTTAGTCAGACCTGAGAGTTCCCAAAGCACTGTTCACTTCTAAAATGCATGAATGGGCTTCCCTGGAAATACCACTCAGGTGGAAAGGAACAAGAGTCATAAAAGTAAAATCTGCACCAGGGAATAAGAGAAAGAAATCCTATGCATTTGCAGTTTGAATTTATGAAGCACTTTGTTTTCATCAAGATTAGCGTAGCATAAGAAAAGTTTTATAGGCAGACTGAAATTAAGTACGGTTTGACAGCTTGGTTTTCCTTTTATTCTTTCATTTTACCACCTTCCCTACCTCTCAGTCTTTCCTTCCCATCATCCATGCCTTTAATCCATACATCACTTTGCACATCACCTCACAGAATCACCAGCACTCTGGCCACCCTGACATTGCATTATCCTGCAGATATGATGCAGTTTAATTTCACATACAGCCAGCCTGGAGTGATGCAAGACACGCACTATCCAAAAGCCTAGGCATTTCCGGAAAAACTTTGTTAACAGCCAGTCATCATTCCCTGAAAAGGATGTGCTAATTAGAACACCAGAAGATTCTTTTGACACTTCTTTAGAACATTATCGCAAAAGCTCTGATTTTTCATGAGGAATAAAACCTCTTCCTGTTTTTTCCAACAGGGGCTTTTTGTTTTCAGGTAAGGTTTGCTAAAGGTCATAGTATTTTCTCACATTGTTATTGATGCTTTAATGATGAGGGTAGCATTTGCCCTGGAAACATAATAAGAACTCACAGACTATATTATCCACATTAGATCTTTTTTCCCCATTCACTTATTTCGAGATTGTGCCAGTTACTCCTGACATAGTTTACTGTTTATGCCCACTCAGGGCTACGTTAACAGTAATTTGCACGTAAGTAAACGCATCACAAATGTATATTGTCATGGTGTTTCGTTGATGAACACTTTGCTGTACAGCAGTGAACTGAGTGAAGATTCTGTGCTTTTAAACCCAACCCATGATTACATGGGAATCTCAATTTCACATTTTATTTTGCCTCTTGAGCCCTCAGAGTTGTGCAGAGAAATCTGGAAATACGTGAATGTTTGGAAAACCTAAATCAAAAGAACCAACAAGTACGTAGTTTTTAAATCTATCTCCACATTTTTCAATCCATTTCACAATTTCTGGATGCTCCAGATTGGGCAGTCTGGCTCCAGAGGAATGAGTTTTACAGAAACTTAGAACAAAGAGGTATGCAAGCTAGAAGAAGGCTGTAAATACATGCTTAGCTTCCTCTCTGTCAAAGTGTGGGCTGTGCTATGCTCATGTGTAGACTTTGTGATTTAAAAAGTGACTGGATAGTAAGATTTTTCCATAGATTGTTAGTTGTCAAAATTAACCACTGTTGGTTTGGTCATTTGTGAATTTTACAGATACACTTCCTAGTACTGAGGAAGGAAGCAACTGAAAAATGTCTGTTATTAATAGTGTTTGAATATTCTAGCATAATACATCTGAAAATGAATATTTATACATTGGACGGATATTGCCATGAAAATTAAACTATGCAAAAGTGTAAGAAAGTAAAGACTGTTTATCTTTTAACATCATTGCAGACTGCGGTTTTGACACTGAGGGGGGGAAAAACACGACAAGAAATTACACATTTCATTATCACACTGGTTCTACATACATTTATGTCCAAACATATTCTGATGCATGCGACACTAAACAAGGCATATCCATCTGGGAAAAGAAGTTACAAGTCACTGCAACACTGGAATCTATAGTTTTAACTGAGGTGAAAATAAAGTACAGGAAACTGAGATTATCTCAGTGCTCTGCAGACCATTACCAGAAGAGTCAAAGGGAGAAATAGTTAAACACTAAGCACAAATCCTGTCTTTCTTGTTCCACACCTATTTATACTTGCTAAGCACTACTGACTGCACCTATAAGATCAGTCTAGGATGTTTCACTGTTTCATTACAGAGCAACTGTGAACTGCAGTCTGGCATAGCTGCATTTGAAGAAAACACATGTTGAAGTCTTGCTTTCAAACCCCTATCCAACCTCACAATGTACATTCATTCAATGAAATAACAACCAAATATTCCAAGACTAAGCATGTAGTCCACAGACAACTTCAATTCAAATATAGTTTAGTATACAACATTCCACTCAATGTTATGGTCTGTTCTACCTTTTTGAGATAATAGATGAATTCTCTTTAAATACTATATCTTAAAGATATACAGTTTTCAGCTTCTTTGAAGTCCATAGTCAGGTTAACTCTTTCCACCAAGTGCCTAAAAGTAAAGTCATTGTGGACAACAAGTTGTACTAAATACAGATGTAATGTGAAGAATGTCACTACGGAACAAATAACTTTGAATAAATATGTCCAAACATGGGACAGTGTACAATGTTCTTCCAACCTACCCTCTATTCCACAGTATTCTACATCATCATCTTCAAAACATAAAAAACAACTAGAGACTTTTTTCAGGCTGCTTTATTTGTAAAATAGATCCCTTGTGGAGTTATTTTAGGCTGACAGTAGTATCACATTTCCCTCTGATATTCTATATAGTGTTCTGTATTCAATCACAATCAATATTTATGTTGCATAACCCTCATATGGATACTACAGCACATCACAGCTCTGACATTATACTCAGTGTAGGGTGTTTCCACCACTTCTTCAGTCATCAAATGTAATATTAAGCAAGATTTTAAGACAGCAGATGGCATCACTTAGTTATGTTTAACTGTTGTATCATGACCATTTACTATGCAGGGTAGTCAATTTTTGAAAATTTGTAAATGGAGCTCTATGGACAGACCAGAAAAGTGACATTTCAAAAAAGAAAAAAAAATAAAGATATCACAATTTTACCTATCTGATTGTCTTGATTTGTACTGAGTTTCATACAGGCATCTTAAAGAAACACAGCTTGCCACAACTTCGATTCACCAGATACTTCTGACCCCTAAGTGAGCCTCCTGCAAGCCATTAGGGTGAAGGCATTTTTGTTTGATCAGCAAGAGTAACGGCTGGCTTTCAGAAAACTGAAAGGTGTGACTACAGCTTACTGGTTAGTTATAGACATTTCTTCATCTGTTCTCACTGGGATCACTATTAGAGCTACATCATGACATCAGGCACAAATCCACAAAATACTTCAAAGCACTATTAGAGTTGCCCATTCAACAAATCAGCGTTAATAAAAAAGGTGAACGCTAGAAAAGCTCTGTATACCCATTCAGCATCACAGGGGAAACAACAGACCTGGCTCTAAGCTTTTGCAAAACAAGATCTGAAATTCAATCTTCTTTTTATAATTTCTTTCTCCTCATATAATATATTGGATGATGTGGAAAATAGGTCAAAAGAGACATTTCCTTTCTTTATGCAGATGATATAAAGATTTGACAAAATCTTTACAAAAAAGATTTTTGACAAAATCTTTTACAAAAGCAAAGGTGTTTGTGCACTGGTTCAAACCACTGTACAGAAAATAGGAATGCAGAGAAGGCAATGTACCAAGTCATTTTTCTGATCCCTTTTCAGAAGAGTAACAAAAATGTTATGTTCTACTCAGGGTATTTACAAAGTTGCTGTCACGGTAGTTTGGAGGTTTTACAGTAAGTGTGTGTGATTGAAAAGGTGTATTTTTCAGGTGCCAGTCAGTTAGAATGGATGCCAGAAAGCATGGAGAGACTCTTGAGCTTAAGATGCCATCAGGTAGCAGTCAGGTAGACATCCTTTAGCAGCTTGCATGGCAAGATTGTAAATATAAAGACAGTAGCCCATGGTATAAACCCAGTCCAAAGGTGGCCCTGTCCTATGCTGGGTGTCCTCTGGTAAGTGCTGTTAACTGCCCTCTCCTGATTCACACACTATTCCAGAGTGCAACAGGCAGCAACAGCGGGATCATTTTAAGCCTCATATAACATAGATGCATGGAAAATATGGAGAAGGGAAGAAATAAGAAAGAGTACGGGAGAAAATATCCTTTGTGGGCACATATACACAGTTCTGCTTTTCTTTACTTAATAATATCTTTTGCTCTGGTCTTGCCTTGCTAATAAAATGTTCAAATAGCCACATTGTGTGTACTGTATGAACTAAGAGATGCCAACTTTACAGGATCTTAAGTGACTCTTCGCAGGTTTGCTAACAGTTTATCCTTGCTTGATGGGTAAGTGCAAATACCCACCAGCATGTATACTTAGTATTTAGTGTGCACTTAATAGCAACCAGGAGTTTGACCTGAACATCTTCTGTCTGTAGTATGAGATTTTTCAATGAAAAATTAATTATGAAAACCAACAGGGCAAAGCAATTTGTGAAGAAGTTATAGATTTCTTCAAAAAAAGAAAAAATGCTACAAAGAATACTGAAAACACATTAGAACTAATGAAGAGGTTATAAAATCTTTCCCTTTTTATGTCTTTGAAAATATCTGTTTTCTCCCTCGATGTAAAGAGCAGCACATTAGCTGCACACTACCAAAGCATTCATCATCTTTCTTCTCTCAGCTTAGGAAGGAAATAAGCTTTTTCAGCCACTTGGAGCGCATAATTATACTTCTGAAAAGGAAATAGGGCTTTAAGAGCTGTGAGGAACAGAGAATGGAAGAAGGGAAGGAACAATAAGTTACAGAACCACTTCCAAATCTTTTTTCTTTTTATGGAAGTCGCCTTCTAAAATGTTGGCACTGTGTCCTTTAGACAATACTCCCCTCTCTCCAAAGGCTCTTCCCCCCCACCCAAAACCTTCTAGCAATACAAATTGAAGGTAATTTTTCCTCTGTAATAGAAAGAATTACACAGTTCAATGTAACAACAATGTGACCCCAAAACAGAAGAACCATTACTACTGTCACAGTAATTGGCATTATATTCACTGTAGCCTTGTTTCCTGATGAGTCAGTTTTCATTTTAGTCCAACAGGTATGAGATAAAAGACATAAGACTAAATTCCTACCGGTCACCAAATAGTCCATCATCTTACCTATAGTAAATATCACTACCGCAATGAAAAGTAATTCATGATACACACACCTACAGTAGCCTCAAGTGATCTTACCCTGTCCTATCTGACACATGCAGCTGAACAAGCAGATGATACAGACACAGAAACTAAAACGCATTAGGACTAGTTCCAGAGGTCTGTATTCAGAGTCACAAGTGATGTGGGGTACACTGCGAATTTTAGCTGAAGCATGTGTAATTAAATATCAGACCATATTTTTAATGCTACTTTGAAGTCTAAAGTTACATATATGGATCACACAGGACTTTCTAAAACCAAGTCAAGTCAGGCAAGCCTGCGATCAGTAGTTATTAACTTGGCGTCTGTTTAAACAGTGTAAAAAGCAACTGAGGACTTCTTACACCTTTATGAGCCTAGGCATTTCTAAGTACCTGGCCTCTAGGTATGCACAAGCTGGAGCCCTGTAAAATTCCTCAATACTGAAGCCATTCTGCTCCATTGGATGAATTTTGTGTAAACTGAATCTCTCAGTCAAATTAAGCATATTCTTTATACAGACACATAAATAGAGAAAAAACATTTTCAAAAATCACAGGGAAAAGGTAGACAGGTCTACACTGTTCTCATTCACCTAAAGCATTACATTCTCCCCAGCTTACTTCTGGCAGGGATGAACAGGTCGCCAGAGCTCCACTAGTTCTCAAGAGGAACCTCTACAGGATTCACTTAATGATTTACCTTCCTGCACCTTCAGAATTATTTCCTGCCCAAACACTCTTTACCCTTTTTCTGGGCTTGTCTTTCCAGCTAAATTCTGAATTTAAATAAAACGTGAGAATGGATGGTTTCTTAACCGAGTAACAATTACTTAGACTTTTAGCCCAGTATTAGCTGTCCTAGTTGGTTTGCAGACACCTGTGCAGCAAATGCCAAAGGACTCGCTACCTCCTTACTTCTCTGTAATAGGGTGCAACTCTGCAAACCTGCAGAATTACCTCCTTCTTTGTCTTTTGAAGTGGTGGTGGGAGGAGCAGAAAGTCTCCCGTTCCTGTCGTGTGAGAAAGAGCTAAAACTCCCATCAAAAGTGACTCACCAACATTAATCATATATACAGCAGACTGAAAGGCACTCAGAACATGAGGACTGAATCTCTTCCTCAGTTAAGCAAACGAGAAGCAAATTGCTCACACTATCGTATTATTTTAACTGCCATTTCAGTACAATTTTGCACAAAAGAGCTGATGAATATAAATTTATTGTTTCTAGCACTTAAGTCTTAGGTGCTGCTGAATCTCTTGGAAGAGCTAAACAGCTGAGCAACGTGCAACTTCCTTCATTCTGAAATGGATAAGTATCAATGTAAAGATTTTTCCATATAAGACATTTGCTTTGCTTACCACTTGGTTTATGCATTAGAGTAAATATCGTTATTGCTTCACCTAGCAGATGCACATCAGAATCTTCAGTAACCAAATTACACTTGAAAATACTTGAAAAACACTTGAAATACTGTGGCTTCTGCGTGTTTCTTTCAGGGAATACTTAGAGTTTTTATTCAATAATATTAAATCTAAGAAGCAAAATCCAAAGGGTACTTTTTGTATTCAAGACTACATCTAAATGTTGGGGGCAAAGTGGGTTGAAGAAAAACCAGAAAAATAATACTAGAAAAAAATCCTACCATCTTTGAAATGTAGCTTCAAAATGAGAAGATTTATTTTCTTATTTAAAAAAAAGACAACAAAGTCACATTTGGAAATACATATATCCTGCTGAATCTACAAAGCAGGGAATTATCCTACTCACACTATGTATGCAATACTGTACTATGTTTTTCATAAAGAGGACTCGGGCTTTTTGCCCTTCTGGTGTTTTTAACTTTGCCTAATATTAACTATCCAGCTCCCATAAAGCTATAATCAGAGTTACATATGAAGATTATTCTATTAGCCATAAAAACAATAGCGTAATTGTAACAAGTGAACTACACTCCTCCTATTTTTCAGTGAAGTAATCTAATGCCCAGGACCTAGATTACGATCTGCCACAGTCCTGTAAATAAAGGATAAATTAGGTGTTGCTCTAACAATATCTTGGCATAAAAGAAATCAAGGCCTCATTGCAATAAAGCACTTGAGCTACTGCCAAGTTAACCATTTCCACTGGCATTTAATTACAATACATTTTCTGAAGCTGAGGCACAGCTTCAGCATGAGAAGGGCTACTCTGAGCAAGAGACTTGTTCTGCTGAAAGCAATGTTCACCTGACAGATAGTTTTAATATGTAGCAATGTGTGATAAACAATACTGGCCAAGGATGTAAATTTAGCTCCTCACTTAACGTTAAACACTCAGCCCAGAAATTGTATTTTTATTATTTATAGTGGTAGTTAAGTACAACCTACTTATATTTTGCAAACATAAGAGCAAACTAGTCAAATTTCCCTCAGGGTACATTTATAAAGAATCTTGGTCAATGATAGGGATCTACTATACTTGACACATTTCTATATCTCTAGAGGAAACGCGTGCATGACTTCAAAGCTTCAGTCTGTTCTAGTTCCTCATGCAACAAAAGAGCTTGCTACTTTGGATAGAGAGCATATATTGCTTCTGGTATTCCCCCTCCAAAATCTTAACACTAAGTAAGCCTACAGGAATGTACCAAGTGATAATCTCACTCTCTGTAAAATGGAATATAGCTTTCTGTATAAGTATGCTGCCTCAGAATTAGGTTACAGATGAATACTTCGTCAAGCTCTACAAGGCAGATTGCCAATGAGTTCCCATCCTTTGAAAAAACTCAGTGACACAAGGTCATAAAAAATATGAGGTGCCCCAAACCACTATTAACTGCTGAGACACTTGAGTCTCCCTGTACAACATCCAAGAAAACAAAAATCCAGAAAGCAGAACCCAAAACTGACTGTGATGTCAATAGGGTCCCTAGTAATGCCAGTAAACCAAGTTAAGTTACCCAGTGAGAAAAGAGTTATGAGGAAGCTACCCACCAAGCTGGACTTGTAACAGCAACCTTGGTATAGACCCTATACCTTACCTTCTCTCCCTGTTGTACATGCACAGGAGAACAAACTTGCCCTAAAGAAAGCTCATATCAATCTTTCAGCAAATGTTAGCAGAACTACACTCTTGTTCCACTTTCACACCTTGTTTATCAAAGTTTTTCTATTAATGTCTTAACCTGGCAAAAAGGCTTGACAGAAAGCCTTTCCATGGGGACTAAATGGCGCCCAACTCAGGTTCACAATGTTTTGCATGTGGTTCCTGAAGAGTTATTTGGCAGATTCAGACAGTACTTTCATAGAATCATAGAATCACCAGGTTGGAAGAGACCCACCGGATCATTGAGTCCAACCATTCCCACCAATCTCTAAAACCATGCCCCTCAGTACCTCATGCACCCGCACCTTAAACACCTCCAGGGAATGCGAGTCAACCACCTCCCTGAGCAGACCATTCCAGTGCCTAAGGACCCTTTCTGTGAAGAATCTTTTCCTTATGTTGAGCCTGAACCTCCCTTGGTGGAGCTTGAGGGCCTTCCCTCTTGTCCTGTCACTTTGTAAAGCAAGAAGGAAAAACATTCTTATTTTTGGTGATTAGGCTTTTTAACAGTATTTTTAACAGTCTTTTGACACGTTTGAAAAGAAGTACTCCATAGAAAGTATTAGAAAAATCCTAAGCTGCAACTGACCCTGAAGAATAAGTCCACATACTCTGGAAAAAAGACTTAACAGTACTAAATAACAAGGAAGACTTGTTATTTACAATAACAATAAAGCAACTCTAATGCCTATTAATGGTCTCAATGCTCTGTCATTTTAGTTTAAAGGAGTACAAGACCTCAAAGTCATATTAACAATGTAGAAATTTCAGTCTAAGGAAAATCAGTTTGATTGTTATGGAAGATTCAATCAAGAGAAAATCAGAATAAAGGAAACTTGTTTCTTGCTAGATTTTCAGAGCATAAATAACTACTGTGATTGGGTTTATTTTAAAATTATCATCTCTACTATCTCCTGTGTTGAGTATTAGAGATCAAGTAAGAATAATATCACACAACATTTGAGACGTGTGTCTAATATGTAAATCAACTACTTTGTAAGCTAAGCTCACAGCAACATACACAGCATATTAAATGCACAGAGGAGCAGGAGGGACTAACTCACATTCACATGAACCATCTGTCTCAAAAATCTACAATTTACATGTGGGAAGACCAAGGTGAAAGGTTTGTGTTAGATGCTTAACAGGGACTGTACACAGGTGCTTAAATTTCGGCCAGGAAAACAACCCAGGCATCTACAGCGCTTCTAGCATTATCAGTCCTCCACATCTCAGCCCTGCCGCATCATCCAAGGTCCACAAACCAGTGATGCAAAAGGTAGAAAGTTCAGATAGCAGTCTCCCAGACGTACATCTAAAAGGCCATGGGCTTACAGGACACAGGGATGACCACAGCTTTCATTCAAGAACATGGAAATGGGCTCTTTTATAGAAGAGCCTCATGGGCAGAACACTAAGCAGGTGTGGAAATAAACTACTGGGAAGAAAAAATAAAAAACAAACCAATATAAAGGAAAGGGAAAATAACCAAATCAAAAGAAAACAAACAAAAAAACCCCAGAAACAAACAACCAAGCCAAGCCCAAAAAGAATGGTCACCACCAAAAAAAAAATCTCATTACCATTGAGTGCAGGTACAAAACTAATGAGGAAAGCCCTAATTCTAGGCTACACTCTAACCCAGTATCTTGTAGCTTTCCAAGAAACTGCATTTTGAGCCTCCTGCCAGGCTGCACTGGAGAACAGTGAACCTGTGTTTTCTGGGTCTTGTGTAGCCCTGCCTGGCATGCTGGCAGGTCTGTGTTATGGTATTTTCTTCTTCCTTCCCAGTGCACAGTGAACTTATACACACACTCAAGGCTGTAGTGTCCAGAAAACATTAAGTATTTCTGAAATATTTCCAGCTTGACGCTTGCCCCCGTATTTTTATTTACCCCTAAGGAACCTGTTTAAGGTCAGAAAAGAACCATTTCTAGAGGCAGGAATATAAGTCCACCACCAATTTCAGATGCAGACCGCACCCTGCTACTCACTGTGCAAGTATGAGTGCATCGTCAAAGATCCAGGGCTTAATCCTTTCTCCAGAGGCTTTACAGCAACTGTTATAAGATAGGCTGGAATGCAGTATGAAGTTTTCATGTTAAATTTCAAGTACATTTTTGTACTCTTATGATTGATTCCTTTCTTGCCTGTTTAGAAACCTCCTGAGGTAATACACACTATAAATAAAAAAAAAAAGCCTTTGAAGAAGGCCTCAGATGCTGAGGAAGTCCTTTGCAGTTTGTGGTTGAATCCGTTTCCTCCCTAGTTTAATCTGACATTTTGGCTTGTTAAGATCTGTGTGATGCTTCAGACTTTTTCAGTCAGTCTTGCTAAGACAAATTTCCCTCCCATTTAGACTACAAAGGAGTTTTCATCCCAATTATCTGGACTTCACTGCTCAGCGAGCAAATTCTAAATTAACAATGTTTCAAAATCAGGAAAACAGAAAGGAGGTGATCTGAACATTGATAATCAAAAATAACAAGGTTGTTGAAATAGAGAACTCATATGAAATCTAAGTCTCCTGGAGTTGCGAGGCAAATTTTCTTTCACGCTTAGAATCCATTTCTAGCCTTGTTACACACACCAAAATATATGCTCCCTTTGTTTCTACCTAGCAATACAAGAGTCTCAGAAAATTATGTTGGTAAATAGGAATAATGCCATGTCTTGACTCTAGTATAACAAGAAAAAAAACAAAAGAAGAATCATGAAGAATTGCAGAAGCATGCATTGAATGTCCAAAGGGAATAATTAATAGGAATTTAATGAGTACTCAACAGGAGACTGAGTAGGAAAGCAACAAAGTATGAGACCTATGAAGAAAAAGCAGAAAATGTAAATCAGAAGATTAGAAAATGAAATAGGTTGTCAACAACAGACAAAGAAAAATTCAAGCTATTAGAAAATGAGGAGAATTGAAATGAGCAATCAGACACAATAAGACAGAAAAGGAAGGAAAAAAAAAAGGCCAAAACCTTAGATTTTTTTCAAAAGATAGTGTTGAAAAAGAATGGCAACATGCTATACAAAACTTAGCAGCCTGTCAAATTTTAATTATCTTTCCAATTACTAATTAGGCTTTCTCACTGATTCAATGCTATGACAAACTTTCAAAAGCTTTAATGCTACCTTTCCCTCTCCACCCCCTATGATCTGTTCATCACAATGGCGAACCTGAAACCCATCAAAGAGCAGAATGGGACATATGCTGCAAGATAATCTTTGTCCCTCAATACTACAGGAACATGGTAGATATTTCAATGCCATCAGTGGAGTAGGATTTTACATGTGTTTGTGACAAATAAGCCTCTATGAGAAAGCCATCTATCTAAAATGGGAACTACCTCCAATTTATTTTGTAGTCTTGATTGGAATAATTACTTCTCCAATCATATGAGCATCAAAGACAACAAAACCAACAGGTAGCAGGCATGCAGCCATATGATGCACATCAGTGGGACCTGTACATTACCATACCAAATTACATTTACTTGAGGCATATCCATTTCTTCCTCCTAGCTTTCTGAACTGATTTCCTTTTAATGAAATAAAGGATAGAAAGATGCTGGCTAGCCTGGTGCCAGTGTTGTCACTTCTATGTCACCTTCTCTTCCCCTTCTCTAAGTAGCAGCACTGGGACATGGGGAGGGTAAGAGAAAAGCCAGGCATTTTCCCTGCAGCTTTGCCCAACAAGCCTCATAACTAGCAGCAGTGGTTAGAACAGGGCAAAGCTACTACATTTGGTACCACAAACCAATGTTCAGACTAAAATGCAGACCTGGAGCTTTGCCCCTGCTCCTTCAGAGATAATAAATGGAATATCTTGTTGTTGACATGCTACAGAGAAAAAAAAAATTTCACTCCTTTCACTTATCATACCAAAACAGAATAGTTTAAATCAGAAGTGATGCTAAAGATCATCTAATTCTAACTCACCTTACATAAGCAGAGGCACCTTTCCACTCAATCAGGTTGCTCAAAGCCTCATCCAACCTCCCCTTGAACACCTCCAGTGATGGGACATCCCCAGCTTCTCTGGGCAACCTGTTCCCATGCCTCACCACCCTCACAGTAAAACATTTCTTCCTAAGGCTTCATATAGATCTCCCCTCTTTCAGCTTAAAATCATTCCCCCTCGTCCTGTCACTGCACTCCCTGATAAACAGCCCCTCCCCAGCTTTCCCTTTAAGAACTGGAAGGTTGCTAAAAAGTATCTCCAGACCCTTTTCTTCTCTTATGCTCATTTTTAACTATGCGCACTAAATTGTAAGAAGATATAAATGACATAGTGGCTTTGGGAATATTAATTCATTTTTGCATTACGGCTTTTACTAAAATTATATGAACAGGCAGTTTACTCATTTCAGACAGTCTTAAGACTTTTCTGAAATTCAGTGGGAGCATTTGTACAATGTGCATCAGAGTGAAATCATATGCATTAAGAACTATCCCACCATAAGCCATGAACCTTTGATGAGATTCAATAGAGACACTAGTGCTTATTCTGGAGCAACTTGGGAAGGCATGCTTTCTCTCTTCTTAAATTTTAGTACTCTAAAACTAATTCTTTCAATAATTCTTTATGCTTAATTAAGAAATTCTTTTAGAGAACTCAGTACTAATTATAAATGCCACTTCAGAATAGATGCTGTTACATATCAGGTATAATTAATATTATATTGAAAATGGACAAAATTAATTTAAATTTATATCATACAGTTAAGGGACTCGGACAAACTAAAAACTCCCCTTCATAGCTCTGTGAGAACAGAAGGTTTTCTGTATGTTGCAGCAACACACAAAATATGCCAGAGTAAACAGAAAGAGCCTTTGCTGTACTCTAAAAAAGCTAAGTCTGAAAGAGACACACACAGACTTCCATGCTCGCAGTCACTAAAAGGCAAGAACAGATTTTACTGAGGAAAACTGGGTTTGAATCTGTAGTAAAAATGCTCATAATACATGAAGTTTTGCTGGAAATAAGAGGAAAGTTCAAAGGCAGGCAAACATCCATTTTTGCAATAGAAAAGGCAGCAGTGAGAAAATTAGTCTTGTACATTAATCTTAGCATTCCTTACAAGTGACTCAGGCTTGCAGAAGCCTTCCCACTATCTGGTTAGGGAAAAATAATGTTTCCCAAACAGATGGGAGAAGAGGAGCCCAAGCAGTGCTGGTTTTACTACTTTCACCCTGATGAATCCATTTGCAAACCATTCAGGTGTTCAGTCTCAAACTGCTAAGGAAAATAGTATACATTTACCAACAAAAATTAACCTAGTCCTCACATGTACAACAAGCTCAAGTCATAGCATTCCTAAACAATTATTTATTAATTCATAAATTATTACAATAGTCCCTTAGTAACAGTACAGAATGACTAAATTATTAAGGTTGGAAAAGACTTCTAAGATCATCAAGTCCAATTGTCAGCCTGGCACCATGCCTCCTAAACCACACCACAAAGTGCCATGACTACATGCTTTTTGAAGACCTCCAGGGATGGCAATTCAACCAGTTCCCTAGGCAGCCTGTTCCAATGTTTTGGCACTCTTTCTGTAAAGACATTGTTCCTGATAAGCAATCTAAATATCTCCTGATGCAACTTGAGGCCATTTTCTTTCATCCTATCACTTGTTACTTGGGAGAAGAGACCAGCACACATCTAGTTACAACCTCCTTTCAGGAGGAATGACAAGCAGCAGAAAAGCAGAGGAGAAGCTAGCAACTCCATAGCAGCTGTAAAACTACTTATACTTACAAACTATATAAATACATAAGCATAAAACAAGTCCATTCAGCATGAAAGGCAGGAAAACCCTTGATAAGGTGGAGGAATGAGAGCCCATCAGCAGCACCTGAAACTCCACCCTTTCTTGTACCTAAGCGAAGCAGCTGGCTCCTTTTTTTCAGTGAATGCCCATATCTGCAGGGAGCACTGACTGCATGCAGCAATCATTCACCTCAGTAAAAGCCAACGTAGTTAGCAACTGGGAAAAATACACTTCAACGGTCAGGTTTACAAAAAGAATAGTCAGTCCAGATGCTGCATTCATAAACCCTCAATGCTTGCAATAGAAGCAAGAGCTTCCCCTGGGAAGTTCAAAAAGTATGGGGAATTACAATCAACTCCTTTCAGAACTCCTGGTGTGGTGAGTAAGCAGCTGCTCAAGCCAGCCAATAAGAAGTAGCAGATGCAGGTGTCCTAATTTATACTACCTCAGAGTGCTGAATGACCACACTGCTTATCCAGGAGAGGCTTCTATTACACCAGCTCTCAGCCCGCTCACCCTCCTTGGGATATAAGTGCCAACATGGAAATTGCAACAAAGAAGAGTGAGCAGGAGGCCTGTTCCACCACAGCTGGGTGCTCAGGGTGCCTGCCCAAGGAGCCAGGTCCTCCTCAGCATCACTGCCTCCCACCTGCATTCCCCAGGTCTTCCAGGAGAATCCAGGTGGATTTGAAGACAGGATCAGCAGGAAAAGCAACAGAGTACTGAAAGCCGATTTACTGTCTTCATAAAACACATACAGGACAGCAAGGCAGAAGACTCGAAAATGCCTCCTGTTGCAGAAAATTTAAAAAAAAACCCAAACCACAAAACCAAGAAAACCCCCACAAAATTTAACCACTTGCAACACAAGGAGGAGTCAATATGAAACAACAGAATTACACAGACCATTTACTGCAATTTATTCACCTTAAAAGTATTTCCCAATACAGTTACTCAGATAAGCTCCTGTTTTTGTTTTTTTTAAATCAATGTGACATGAAAGTTAAATTCAGAATTATTTTTCTCTATTTTTTCAATATATGCAGGAACCAGTTACAACACAAAGGTGATTTTTTTACCTGTGCCCCTGAATGAAAATCACCAGTCTGGTCTGAATAGTTATTCTTAGGTCTTTCAATAATTGCTTTTTTGCACTACAAGGTATTGAGAAAAGACTGAGATTATTGAAAATAATTGTATTGGCAACCAAGAAAAGAAAATTATAAAGAGCGAATACTTCAAGTTTTTAAAGCCAAGTCCTCCTATTATGAATTCTATTTCCAGAGCTGCTTTCCCTCTCTCATTCTCTCTCTCCCTCTCCTCCTATCTTGCATGTTTGGTCAATTGCTCCATTTCACAGCTCAGCTGAAAAGTTGCAACACAAATGTAGAGGCAAGATAAGTCTGGAGAATGCCACCATAAAACCTACAATTCTTTCATTTCAATGAAACTCAAGGAGCTTTTCTACTTCTCACTCTATGGTAAATAATATAGACAAAGGTATGGAATTTAAGTTATCAACAGATTTTCCCATCTATTTCCAGTATGTCAAAGTGGTTTATAAAATCCTTAATCATGTTTTAGTTTTTTGTTGTTTGGGGGTTATTTTTGGTTGCTGTTGAGTTTGGCACAGAAAAGGATAACGTATCTTCAAGCCATAACTTATCAGAAGCCTTTATATGAAGATATGAAATAAAGACTTGTTACTAGCTAAGTTTATTTTGATCTGTCAACAGGTTACGAAGAAAATAGTAGGAGGAAAGTGGGATACCATGAAGAAAATAAATTATAATAGATCGGCTACGTTAGACTGATGAGTTTCCAAGGTGGTTTTAAGAACTGGGAAAATATGTATATTACAGATATTAAATTATATACATGTAAATAAAAGACTAAACAGTTATTTCAAGAAAGAATACAACACAGGAAGTTTTTCATTTAAAAAAGAGGGTCAAGTAGGCACCCACACATTTGTTTGCCATTCATTTTTTCCTTTTATCTGTAGCCCACTAATTATCCTAACCTGCAAACATGCTAACATACATATTTATTAACTTCCCATAAATATATATCAAATAGATATGAACCTGGGGACAGATTATAGAAAATTTCATAAAGAAATTTATTCATTTTATCAACAGGTCTGACAGCTTCACTATAAGATTTCACTACAAAGGTAATATCCAGTAAAAGGAATCTTAAACATGGTTAACCTTAACCCAGCAGAGCAGAAAAGGTAGATCTTTGTTTAGTCTGGAGTGACTGCTGTTCTAAATCCTTAGGGCATCTCAATGTTTTAGAAAAGTATCGCTCAAAGTCACGTGCATGTATCATCTAGAAAAACGGTAATAAAGCAAGCTATTGAGCTTTAATAATTAAAATAAATAAAGGATAACGCCAGTCTCTGACCCAACAGAAATGCGGGAAACTCAAACCACTGAGAAGTGAAGTAAGATGCCACAAAAGTCAGTAAAAGAGAAGAAAGAATATCCAGTTCTCCTGAGATGTTACATTGGTCCCAGGATGTGAGATTCCACTTGAACTTAAGTCCAACAGACTGCAAGTTAGGGCAGCTTTAAGTTAAGATTTGTCAAGATGCCATTATTCTTTACAGAAAAATTAAAATCTAGGGTTTCTTTGGTCCCCCTTTTAAACAATAGAGTGCTTAGAATTGTAAGTTAAAGAAGCAACTCTTACATAGCTTCAGACCTTAAAATGCAAACTTTTTAAAAAGGAATCTTGAGGTATATTTCATGCTGTCAGTTCAGTTAGTAAGATACTGAAAACTTAAGAGTAGAAATATTCTACTGAAGTCAGTGGCATTACACGTAGTGAGTTCAGCCACACAGGTTTTTATCTTAAACTTTAATGCAGATATTCCAAAACTGCCCCCCAAACTACTTTCATGGTAGATTAAGATGAACAATATAACCCACAGTCTTTATCACCATAGTTAACTATTNAGCTTCACTATAAGATTTCACTACAAAGGTAATATCCAGTAAAAGGAATCTTAAACATGGTTAACCTTAACCCAGCAGAGCAGAAAAGACTTTTAGTCTGGAGTGATTGCTGTTCTAAATCCTTAGGGCATCTCAATGTTTTAGAAAAGTATCGCTCAAAGTCACGTGCATGTATCATCTAGAAAAACGGTAATAAAGCAAGCTGTTGAGCTTTAATAATTAAAATAAATAAAGGATAACGCCAGTCTCTGACCCAACAGAAATGCGGGAAACTCAAACCACTGAGAAGTGAAGTAAGATGCCACAAAAGTCAGTAAAAGAGAAGAAAGAATATCCAGTTCTCACATGTTACATTGGTCCCAGGATGGGAGATTCCACTTGAACTTAAGTCCAACAGACTGCAAGTTAGGGCAGCTTTAAGTTAAGATTTGTCAAGATGCCATTATTCTTTACAGAAAAATTAAAATCTAGGGTTTCTTTGGTCCCCCTTTTAAACAACAGAGTAGAATGCTTAGAATTGTAAGTTAAAGAAGCAACTCTTACATAGCTTCAGACCTTAAAATGCAAACTTTTTAAAAAGGAATCTTGAGGTATATTTCATGCTGTCAGTTCAGTTAGTAAGATACTGGAAACTTAAGAGTAGAAACATTCTACTGAAGTCAGTGGCATTACACGTAGCGAGTTCAGCCACACAGGTTTTTAACTTTAATGCAGATATTCCAAAACTGCCCCCCAAACTACTTTCATGGTAGATTAAGATGAACAATATAACCCACAGTCTTTATCACCACAGTTAACTATTACTCACTTTTTCCACCCAGTAAAGATTGACTCCTTGATAAAAAACATCTCCTGGTCACCTATAAAAACATAACCCACTCATTCCACTGCTTATTCAACAACCTCTTTCTCAGGAGTCGTTTGACTTGCTCTTCATTGATCTTGTTCCTTTCCCTGAAATACTTTTCTTCCAATCATAGAATACTTAGGGTTGGAAGGGACCTTAAAGATCACCTAGTTCTGACTCTCCAGCCATGGGCACGGACACCTCCCACTACGATCAGGCTGCCAAGGCCCCATCCAACCTGGTCTTGCATACTTCCAGGGATGGGGGAGGGGTATCCACAACTTCCCTGGGCAACCTGTTCCAGTGCCTCACCACTCTCATCATTAAGAAATTCCTCCTCATGTCTAGTCTAAATCTGCCCCTCTCCAATTTATAGCCATTACTGCATTATAGCAAATCCATCTACCCTACCTAGATGGGTTTTACATTCTCCTTTCCTCATTTGCTCCTCTTAGACTTCTTGATTCTCTTCAGTGTATCATCTTGGTCATTTCCTTTATGCCAATGCTAGATCCTGGCAATGCATTAACAAAACAGGACAATTGCTTTGGAAACATGTGCATTAACCTCTCAATACTACCAGTACTTTCCATGTGTCAAAGACCATCAGTAATGGACAGTAACTACTTAATAGTCTATATGCAGCAAACTAACATTTGAGTTGATTTAGTTGAAACCTGCTTACATTCAAAAACGTGAACTCTTCAGGAAAGCTGTTTTAGGTATCACCATCACTTCCACCCAATATCTTCATAGTATACATTTTCTACCACTATTATTCTGCTTTACATAGTCAGAGAAATGTAAAGGAATGCTACTGTAAGTGACAACCAAAACTTTTACATTATATGTAATGGAAAATGCAGCAGAACATATCCATATGATAAAATAATTTTCCATCTGAGACGTAGTCCATGAAGCCTCTCAAAATGCCTTCTTTCCAATGCACAATCTTTCTTGTCTAGTAATGTTGCTGTTTTACGAAGGAGACCAAATCTTTATTTTTATTTCATAAATAATGCAAGAAAACTGCATTGTAGGTACTTTAGAGCAACTAAGGATGCTTAATCACTTTTCTTCTAGGATTCTCCCTTAATTTGAGTTTTTCTTCAGCAAAAATAATGCACTGATAGGACAAAAGCATGTCTGCTGCAGCCACATTTTCAGACTTAAAAAAAAAAATAAAGAAAATAAAAATGCTAGAAGACCTAAAAGAATGCTTAGCAACAAAACTGTCATTTATTTTAGAATACATCTTTCTATCCATGCTAACTAGCTTCTCTCTCTTTCTCTGTTGAGAAGCTAAGAGTACTTGGTAATTGGATATGAAAGAAATGAAATAGAAGTCTCCAAACATTTCACCCTACAAAGGTTCAAGAACCTGAAAGGTGAGTGGTTCCTTGGATGCAGAGGAACACCACAGCTGCTAGCCCCCACTACACCTTAGAATGTGAGACGTTCTAAGGTAGTGGCTTACGTAAATATTTTGAACATCACATTCACATGGAATCTAACTGGGTAGTTTGATACACCACCTTTATGGAAGGGACTCTGAAAAGATGCAGGTTTTCTAAGATCCGATGCTTTGTCTCTCTCTCTCTTTCTGGTCTTGCTTCACATTTGCCCTCATGTACCATAGTCTACTGTTTTCTTGGCCTGCTAGCTCTTCTCCCTTTAAATTCCCCACACCAGCAAACAGTCCTCTCACCACCCACCTGTATGTGGTGCCATCTTGTTCTACGTGTTTGGAAACCTACAAATGTCTGCCCTCATCTCTCACCAACCACAGCAGCTTCCATGCATCTCAACTCCCTAAACCCCTGCATATATGCAACATCAGCTAGGATGGGAGGGGAGCAGAAGAGCAGGAGAGGTCATCGAGAATCGCTTTAAAAGATGATTAAGCAACACACATTTCCAGCATAGCTTCACTGTGCATGATAGCCAGGTCCAGGGAGATAACACAGCTGAGAGAGACAGAGCCTCTATCTGGGAAGGCTGTCTGGAGCCAAGACAAGGCAGAGGGATAAAAGGACCTGACCTATGAAACTTGACTGAGGATTAAATGAGCTTCTTCGTATTGTGTATGAACATAAATGTTTTGATTGTGGTTTTCTGTCCTACTAAAGAGTTTTTCTGTCAGCATAAACCAATTACATCAACAGCCCAACGCATCGTGGGACCGCATGCACACTTCCTCCACAAGAATCTCCTCTGCATAACACAAAACTGCCACGTGGACCTTTCTTCTCACACCACGAAAGAATAACCCTCCTGGCCCACAGGCAGGCCACCACAGGCAGGTTCTTGCTGGACACCATCACAGTGCTCAGTCCAGTTGCTATGAAAAGAGACATTCTTATTACATGTAAGAATTTCGTATGACAAGGATCCTTCAGAATAATTTTTTTTTTAGGAGCAAATCTCCTCATTTAATTCTCTAACATGACTGTCATCAGTGACATCTTCTCAAAGTTAAATGTGAAGATGACAAAGTGCTGTGCTTCAACAACCTCACCAAAAAAAAAAAAACCACCACAGATGCACAGTTGTTTTAGAGCTTCTAAGAATATTTTAATGGAAAGTCAAAGCAGATGTGATAATACCACTTGACAGAAAACATCATGCTGCCTGAAGAACAAATAATGATTTACTGAAATGACAACAGATGGGGCCAATGTCTTCATCTAAGGTGACAAGTCACATGCAGAAAGCATACTGTCTTTCCAATACCCTACCTCAAACCCTCCAGTTGGTTACACTAACAAATATTTACATTGCCATCATATACTCAGGAGAGGTTTCTACTGGGCTAGGTTCCTACCTCAAAAATGTCTCAGCAAGAAGTTACCCTTCCATTCTTACTGTGGCAGGAGACATGTAAGTACAGCAGCACACACTTGGCCACTTACTACACGTAGAACACATGCTGGCTGCTACCCCTCAGAAGGGCCCCATCCCTTACTTTGCAATATTACTAGTGAAGAGGCAATTCCTAAAGCAGAGTCGGAAAAAATCCAGAAGAAGTAGCTTCTACCATCTGGAAGATTTAACTAATGTACACCAGCATAGACTTTCTTCCGTGTAACGATACACTGAGCCTGGTCCTGTTAGTTATAAATACATTCAGTGTAAGAATAACCACACACACTTCTAGGCCAAAAAGAATTTTGTGTATGTGGCGATCAGCATTGGTCAACTTGACTGAGACACTTACGGAGCAGCAGAAACTAAAGAGAGGTATAGTCTTCTATAAAGACACAGTGGTAGAGCTAGTAGGTCATCTCTTGATATTAATTTCATTCTATTGACGAAGAGGTTATCCAATAGACTGGAGAACATAGCCACAGACTCCACAGAGCAGCCTCACATAAGGGACAGACCTGGGAGCTTTCACATTTTAAATTCCAAGGGCAGTATTGCAACAAATGAGCCTCTGCAAGCTTCCAAATATCCTACGGGATATTTGTGTTTAGGAAGATAACAAAACATCAATGCCCTCCCAAACATTAACAATGTGACATGGCTAGATACTGACACTCAAACAGAAACTCATTCTTTCCCAGCTAGAAAGAGCATCATTAAATCCTAGCTCCTAAGAATTAAAGGATAGATCAGGATAATGTGCAGAGAGGTTCATAAATGCAGAGTTCTGTCTCATGGGCACCAGACAGTTTATTGAAAGACTGTCTACAGGTTCAGTGAACAGTAAGCAACAAAAGTGAACTTAAGTGAATACTTAAGTTACTGAGGCTACTACCTCAGTTATGACGAACATCTGTGCTCTACATCAAGGGGCACTGGATGCAGCCAGAGTTGGTAAGAGCTGTAATGAGCTTCAGTGGACTTAAGGTGCCAGAGGACTGAAAGAAGTTGAGAGTGAGGCATTCGCAGGCCTAGTATTTTAACAGTAACGAGAAATTTGAAGCCTGCTTATCAGAAATAACTGTCCTTTGCACACAGGACAGCCATGGGGAAAATCTTCCAATAAGACAAAATCTTTAAAATGGAACAGGAATATAACTTTCTCCCCTCCAACTCATCTTTATCTCATTCCATATATTTATGACCACAGAGGTACTTAGCTCAGTCCAGATCATGCAGAGATTCCTCTGTGGAGTACCAAGAAGTACTAGCAATTCAGTCCAAAAATTTTGTGAACATTGCATAAGATGAATGCTGCTCAGCTTAAGTAGAAACAGCCACTGTTAAAAAGAAAAAAAAAGTGTCTCCTAAATTATTAATAATTCCTACATAAGCATACTTAGTCCAGGCATGTTCCTCATCCTTGTGCACCTCTGAGCATACATTCACAGCCCAGAACACAGCTACAAATTGATGACAAAGCCTATGAAACAGAAATATTTGGCTGACTAGTCCTGAGGAGTGTCCAAGATGAGAGAAAAGGTATGCTCTCTTTTTTTGTTAGAGCTCAACACACTGCTCCTTTTTTCCCCCATCCCCTTTCATCAAGGGGAGACTGTTGGTCCAGCTGGTTTTATCTCAGCTACTTCAGGACTTTTGAACCCGTCCACTGTCATGCAACAGTTGAGCTATTCTTCACTAAAAATAGACATAGCTCATCACAACAGTCTGTTGTCAGAAGACACTACAAGGCTTCCATGGGATATTACTGCTAATGTAAATACTTCTAAACTCTCATTTCAAAGTCCATCTGATTTTTAGACTGAACTGTTATGTTCCAGAAGCACTACTGAATATTTGTAACTGCTAACGTATAGATCCAGGCTTTTCTCCTTTCTATTCCTTGTCTCGTTGCTACTGTGTAAGACTCCTTGTTTATGAAGAGCTAAAAGCAAGATTAATTCTTCATTTTCTAGTGATCATTTGGAGCAAAACAAATAACTACTTCAGAGTTTTCAGTCTCCTAGTTCAGTCTAACATTTTTCAGGGAGGCACCACCACCACTACAAGTCTAAAAATGACTAAACCTTTTATATGCTGTACATCTCCAGCATAAAAAAATATCTGCTAGCAGCAAGTTAAGGGAGGGGGGAAAAAAGAGAGGTTTACATATGACTTTCATATTCATTTCAGTAGTTTGGCTCCAAATAGAGAGGCAATATTACCTGTTTTCATCACAACATTACACAATTAAAAAAAAAATGTTCTTTTGACCTCTTACTTTCTCTTCAAGGATCATCTTCACAGCTTCAGCTCTTCTGAGCATTCATCTACTAAAGTAATTCTTTCATGTGTTGGCACTATACGGGTAAGTTCTCCTTACTTAGAGGAAACAGCGTCTACTAGAAAAATAGGATTATTATTTTAACAGTCTGCTGCATTTAGAAAGGTAGAACTGCATCTTTGCATCTGACAAATAAATATTTCATGCCTTTTTAAAAGCATTGTAATGTAATGTCACAAAGAAAATTTGAGGGAACATATTTTATTTCCTTGCTTTTGTTCCCATTGGATAAAGATTTCGCAAAATCCCTTTTACATCCACATGCAGGATCTATTGGCCCTTTAAAATGCATACAGCTCTCCAGCTTCCTTTATTTCATAAACATGAAAAAAGTGTGGAGCTGCAGTCCAGCACAACTTAAATAGGAAGCCAAGAATAGTTACAGGTACCATGTCTGCTGCTGCATCTTACTAATTTTTGTTGTTTTATAAGAAAGTTTGTGGGTTTGATTTATGGGGTTTTTTTAAAATGTGAGTTGAAAGATGCACGCTATAAACCACTTTCCACTCAGGGAAAGTAGTTGTATAATAACCACCAATCTACACTAGCTTTTAGGAAGAAGAGCAATTCTCCTCGACTCAAAAGCTTTGGTACTTACTTTGGTGTAAGGTATGACACTAAGGTACACATAACAGAGAAAGTTCAGTGCAGAACCAAGCTGTGTATTCTTGTCTACACTGTGTGCACAAACTAAGCACACAGTATCAATCTCAACCCTGGGACCACACTTCCTAGCAGATCACTGCAGTTATGTCAAGCAGCTATTATGAGGCCCATAAGCCAGCTACAGATGTCAAATGGTCCATGACTTAATGAGTATGCAGATTGCCTATAATGCCTATAGAATAACATAGGCACATTGCACAAAGGTGCACAAACTTAATGACAAGGTTGTCTGCCAGGTCCACATCACATCAGACCTGCCAGACCTCTAAGGACACTTGGGCACAACATAAGAACTGTCCAGCAAACAAGTCAAATATAGCAGATCTGCCAGGCTGGAAAACTACTTTGCAGAAAAGGTCCTGGTTCTGGTGGATAACAAGCTGAACTTGAGCCAGCGATGTGCCCTCACAGCAAAGAAGGCCAACAGTTTCCTAAGCTGCATAAGCTGCTTTAGGCCAAGTGTCATCAGCAGGTCAAGGGAGAGGATCCTTCCCCTCTCCTCAGCCTGAGTTAGACATACCTGGAATCCAGGGTCCTTTTCTGGGCTCACCAGTACAAAAGAAACAGAGATGTACTGGAGCAAGTCCTCTAGCAAAGTGCCGCAATGATAATTAAAGGACAGAGGCATCTCTCATAGAAGGGAGGGTGTGAGCTGGAGATGAGCCTTAGTGAGTGTTCTTATCAACGCGCAGAAATATCCTTGGGGGAGAAAGAAGTACAAGTCTTCTCTGTAGTGCCCAGTGACAGGACAAAGAGCAGTAGGCAAAGACTAAAATTCCACTTAAACATAAGGAAAAAAATCTACTGTGAGGGTGGTCAAAGAGGTGAACAGGTTGGCCAGACAAACTGTGTAGTCTTTAGAGACATCCAAGCCTCCACAGGACACAGCTTTGAGCAAGCTGGAGTAGCCGACCCTTCCCTGAGAAAGGGGTTGGACTTGATCTCCAGAGGTGCCTTTCCAATATTAACTATTCACTAATTCTGTAACAAAGAGAAAGGAAAAAAGATAACTTCTCATCTTTTCTTACTACAAGTCATATTAGACAGTACTTGTAAAAAGGAATGCATATAGAGAAATATGACAGTGCTATTAATTGAAGTTTATCAGTACACTCAAGCCAATGATTACTTAAATTATCTCTCCCCTTGCAAGGGGAAAGAAAAACTTCTTTAAATCCATAAAATTCCTTCTGTCAGATAAACAGGAACTTTTATCTACAGTAGTTTACCCACTAGCTGAGAAAATAAGTGGCAAAATATCATTTAGAAAAACAAGTTATTACATTGTGCTAGTTTCCCCAAACCTTCTCTATCAGTCTTGGATTTTTGAAGAGTAGAACATGTTAATCAGTGCATTGTTGAAATAAAAAGTATCTATGTGATAATTACACCCCACAGAATATTCATAGTTATTATCAAATTGCTTCATAGTTTAAAATTATAGCAAACACTTTTTCATTATGCAGTAAAAGAAAACGTGTTGGCTGCACACTTAAACTCCATCTAAATGTAGCCAATAAAAATCACTGCCAAAAGCAAGAGTTCTTCTTTAGGAGACAAAAAATGAAGTAAGAAATAATGCAATAAAAACATTTGCCCAAGTAACCAAACTAACCAAGAAACTAATAAGCTAATAAACCCTTACATTTGAAAGGAATCCACTACACTTACATTTTTATTTTACTATTTCATGTCAATGATGAGGCTGAGTCAAAGAATTCAGATTCAAATCTGAATATGAAACTGCCCGAAACTGTGACTATGGAAGAAACCCCAGGCAACACTCTGGTCTTTTACTGCAAATCAAAGAAAGTGATTCTCAAAACAAAAACTGGCATTTCCCTAAAGTCACAAAACAATAAAGATAAGCCAGACCATTTCTTTCTTTGAGGAGCTCATCTCACCGTCTTGAAATTCCTCTGCAGCAGAGTAGTATCTTCCGTTTGGACTCAGGGTTATTGATGGTCAGCTCCATTCAAAACTCACAAACATTGACATCTGTCTGATGCAGAGACTCAGCTGGGAACCGCGCTGCCCTAAACAAGTCTCTTGCCTTGCCCTCTTGCCAGGACCACGTTTTCTGACAGAGAGGGATTCAAGTGTGCAGAACTAGGTAACTGCATACTATATGACAAATGTGACAGCTTTCACTGATGTCAACATAGCATCAGCTATGGATGTTTACTCAATGCTAAAGAAAGGACAACGTGAAAACACGGCATAAGTCCTTATGCTTTCAACAAACCTAGTGTTCCTTACTAAAAGAGGTAAAGAGCATGAACTTGGCAAGCATCTATCCATAACTGGATTTAGCTGCATCCTGTACTGTCTGAGCAGTGGTACGGCATGTTAATAACTATTAATAATAAAACACTGAAGAGTCCTATAACGTCACAAAGGTTGTTCTGCTCTCCACATCATGATTACAAATGGAGTCCATGCCCAGCTAAAGAGTTCACTATTCAAAGTGTGGTAATTAAGCCATTTTGAGAGATAAAATGAGACAGACACCTGAGAAAGTTTAAGCAGTGCTGGAGCATCTGACATACCAGCAATATTTGGGAGGGGAAGACTGAGGGCTTTTTTAACCAATTCCAGTGAGAAACAACTACAATTCATGTTAAAGGGATTAGGATCAAAGTCCTGCAGACAGAGCTATGCTACAAGCTGCACAGAAATCAAATAACTTTTAAAAGTCTCACATATAATAGGAGTAATGCCAAAAATTTTATCAGGATAGAGTTTACTGCATTACATTTATTAATAGCCAGACCACAGCTCAAAGCCTGTTACCAATGCTAGAGAGCAACCTTGGCTAAGCTAAGGCCATTCCAGAGGAGTTTCACAGATGAGATGATGTATTAAGGGATTTGACTTACAGGAATAATTTTAATATTTTGCTAATCTCAGTGATACTGCATTAAATCCATGCTAATGCTAACATCTAAATTAATGAAGATTAGAATAGAAAAAACAATACAAGATTGGTGTATCAGCTTGCCAAGTTAAGCACCTTATGCCCATTAATCCAACATATATCGCATAATAAAGCCACACATTGAAGAGGAGTGGTGTTAAATCCAGTGATAGCTAGTGAAACACAGTGCCTGGTGGGGGAGGAAAGTTAGGTGTAGCGTGCAAACTAATCACAGAAGTTCAAAATGGGAAAAAACAGACATATAAGACATGCAGGAAAGAATGAAGTTGTCCTAAAGCAGCAATGGCATTTTTCATTTTGTTCAAAGGCTCACAGGATTTGCCTGTTACAAAATAATCCTAAGCTAAGGAAGCACTCTGAAAATGACAGGCAAACAGATGAGCACCATAACACTCAGTTCCCCATTAGCAAACCATATATACTACAATCCAATAAGCCTCCATGACTGCATTATTTAGAAACTCATGGAAGCCTATTGCCAAGTATTTGCAAAACTCTCTTCAGATTCTTCTTTGACACCCTAGCTTAGCTATGTTTATACAACAGGAATATATCATACAGTCCCCAACCATCTAAACCAATTTCAAGACAATGAAGCTATGAAAAGCATCCAGCTACTGTCTATAGAACTTTGCATTTCTGCTGCCATTTCTAGCTTCTATTTCTCCCCAGTCTTTTTTATTAATTAATTCACTTATTTAAATACTTATATAGTACCTATATCCATAGCTACCAGCTATCCTTCTTATACAGCCTTAAAAGGACTTGTTTAGGTTTGTAGAGTGAGGGGGAGGAAAGGGGGCTCCTTCTGAGTGCACTATGTCAAGGTTGTTAGAAGCCAGCAAATCCAGGCTTGCCGGCCCGTTTTTAAACAGAAAATTATGAAAACAGTCTACATGCTGTTTCTCACTATTTGGTTTTATGATTCTAAATGTAGCAAGAGATAGAATCTGCCTTTTGGTGAGAAACAGTATGTGAAGTATTCTATAATTTCACTTTAAAAGGATGCAAGTATCGCTGGCTCCTTACAAACTTGACATATTCAGTGCACACACTTAAAAATTTAAACAAGTCCTTTTAAGGCTGCATAACTTCTGTCCTTAAAAAAAAAAAAAAAACCAAACCAACCAACCCTAACATATTTGCTGGACTGGGCTGCTAGCACTTCCCAGGGCTCTTCTCTATCCCTCTACGAGAATCAAACTACATTCCGTCCCCATACGCACAGAGACAAAAAACACCACCTCATTCCTCACCAGAGGGGAAGGGACAGCCCAGTAACATTTCTTCCACTCAGGAGAAACCTTTTTTTTAAAAATGTTTTTTAAAAGTACTCTACAAACAGTAAGAAAAAGAAAGTGGGAAAAAATGGAATTCAATTAAATCATTGCACTCAAACTACAAGCTATTTTTCTGCCCCAGTGACACTAAAGTTCAATCTTCATTTTCCTAATGCACTTGACTACCAGTCTTTCTTTGCTTAAGTTCTGCATTTCCTGCTTTCATGACATTAATGTACTTTAAAGCCCAGAAGACCAATTGGTACATAGAATTTTATGTCTTATAAAGCGATCTACTCTCATCGTAAATACATTCCGTTCAATAAAAAGTCTAGAGATGAAAATATCTTATAAGTTTTTCAGTTTTTATGTCCTTCGGCATATTTTGTCTCCATGGATACTGAAGGCTCTATTTTTCATTTACTCAGACTGGAATTTGAGCCCCTAAACAGACATACACAATGCTAGTAGTCCTCACATACAAAAAACACCACAAATTCCTCAATGCAAATCTTCTGTAGTTTTTCCGTGAAAAATAATACTTCTTGCCGACCCCAGCAGTCCTGACCAGAAGAGCTTATTTCCTACTGCAGGCAACACTTTTGATGACAAAATATGAAAAGAGGAAGGTCAGCACCATCTGACTGAGATGCTGTTCAAGAAAACACCCTGCTTCCATAGAAGCAGCTTCCTAATTACTAACCTGAGTTTATTTAGGCCCTGTTTACAATTAATTTGTTGTCACTGCTATGCTTTAGCAGAAAGAATTCTCTTCCATTTACTCCCTTGATATATTCATTGACAATAATCATGCCCTTTTGATCTTCCCTTTTACTGTCCTCCAGTCCCCAAGATGATAGTACCTCTATTTCCTTAAATGCTTTCTTACAATTCCTCCAAACATTAGTTTATATTTCTTCAACAAGGAGTACTGGAAATGTACGCAGATTCTCAGTGAACTGTACCAGTGCTTTCTACTAAAAATCTAACCTCTCACATACAAGGTCCAACAAAACAAAAAAAAGACTATATAGCTCAGTGTCCTGTTTTCAGCTAAAGTAGATTCGGTTTTCTAACATTTCAGCTAAGCCTTGTCTGGGTAACTTCATTTTCTGAAAGACGACCGCATGCTTTTCAGACTGTGCTTCTCTCTAGGAGTGATAACACAGGGCACCAATAATGCAGCAAGACCATTGCTTATATTCCTGTAGAAACCAAAGCCATCCTTGAGCTGGCAAAGTGCCATAATTGAAAGGGGTGAAGAAGTGTCATGCCTACAGGGAGCAGTGGACAGGACAGGTTACCCCAAACTGGCTGACAGTATTCCATCCTATTTATGTTCACACTCGGTATAAAACTGAGGGACCACTGATCCTGGATTCGTACATTCCTGAATGCAGTTTCTGAATCCACCTCCCTCCTGCCACGAAGTCTAGTCTGAGACCTTTTCTTCATGCCTGCTCTGCAGCATCTGTAGCAATACAATCACATCAAGAGGGGAGACAACATTGCCTATTTGTATATATTTTGGGTTTTTTTCTTATAAATAGTATTTTCCTCATTATTATTACTGTTTCATTAAAGCTCTTTTAGTTTCCAACTCATGAGTCTTTTTTTACCTCTCATTTCCCTTTCCATGGATGGGGAGGGAACTGGGCAACTGCTCAAGTTGATCTACTAATCAAATCAGGCTAAGGATAAACCATGACACTTGGGAAGCAAAAGTAGGAGGGGAAAGACAACNTCTAGGAGTGATAACACAGGGCACCAATAATGCAGCAAGACCATTGCTTATATTCCTGTAGAAACCAAAGCCATCCTTGAGCTGGCAAAGTGCCATAATTGAAAGGGGTGCAGAAGTGTCATGCCTACAGGGAGCAGTGGACAGGACAGGTTACCCCAAACTGGCTGACAGTATTCCATCCTATTTATGTTCACACTCGGTATAAAACTGAGGGACCACTGATCCTGGATTCGTACATTCCTGAATGCAGTTTCTGAATCCACCTCCCTCCTGCCACCAACGTTGCCTATTTGTATATATTTTGGGTTTTTTCTTATAAATAGTATTTTCCTCATTATTATTACTATTTCATTAAAGCTCTTTTAGTTTCCAACCCATGAGTCTTTTTTTACCTCTCATTTCCCTTTCCATGGATGGGGAGGGAACTGGGCAACTGCTCAAGTTGATCTACTAATCAAATCAGGCTAGGGATAAACCATGACACTTGGGAAGCAAAAGTAGGAGGGGAAAGACAACGAGATGGTTATACAACATGTTCTAACCTGTCACAGGGAGAGACAAGACACAACCACTTCACTCAGCATGAATGGACACATGTTCAAAATACAGCTATTTTCTCACCCTCTGTCAGAAAGTGTCAGTGTGCAAGAGTGAACACAAGTTAACATCAAGATTCTTGTGAAACTGAAGACATCTGCAATGGAGGCTTTTCAGCTATTGGGATCTCTTTACTATAAAGATCTCTTTACTATAAAGATCTCTTTACTATAAAACAAAGATCAAGTCAGTTCCTCAAAAGAATCCATTTTTTGTTGACAGAAGATGTGAAAGCAAAACCAACAGAGATGCTCAACAGCCTTTTACAAAATGATCCGCAGAATTGCTTTGAACGTTAACAGCACCATACGCAGCTGTGTGTGTCAACACAGAAGGGAACTATTTTGGAGGTGACTATAGTTGATTTTCTTAATTTGTTAAATTAAAGGAGTTACAGACACAATCTCAAGGCTTTTTTTTTTTTATGTTGGACCTTGTATTTGACAATGCTTGGTTTTAGAAAAGNAGAAGGGAACTATTTTGGAGGTGACTATAGTTGATTTTCTTAATTTGTTAAATTAAAGGAGTTACAGACACAATCTCAAGGCTTTTTTTTTTTTTTATGTTGGACCTTGTATTTGACAATGCTTGGTTTTAGAAAAGAAAAAAAAAGTGCCCACACACACTTCTCAGAAATGCAACAACTATCAAAGAGAACCATCAGGTTATTTTAGAATGATCTGGCTATGGTAAAATTATGTTTCATTTTCCTCTCATGTTCCATTCATCATTAGAACAAGGAAGTTATTAAAGACAACGAATAAAGTCTTTCACATAACAGATGTCAGATAAATCTATAGGTGCCTGAGTCACATTTTTGATTCTCAACAGCAAGCAATATATTTGTTATTCCCCAGTCAAATGCAAGCAGCTCTGAAATGACTGATAGATCAAAAATGCTTGAGATCAGATTTTGAATTTTATGTGTCAGTCCCCTACAACATTTTGAGGTGATGTCTAATAACACAGTCGATGTAAGACTTGCAAAGAGTCTTGCAAAGAGATTGTTTTTTACAAAAACAATCAATATAACTGGGGGAGAAGAAAATACACATAGGACTTTTAACCTTGCAGCATTCTTTCTGTCATTTAGTGATGACCATCCTATGGTTCTCAGGATCTTGGAAAACCAGAAATTCTATTTTTCAGGCTCACACTTACAGAAATTATCTTGGTTTTAATATAGCACCTCCAATGTAATCATTGTACAGGGAGTGAAGGTATTAAAAGGTATCTAGTTTTGAGATCATCTCTAGATCATTTTTTAGGTGTATATACCTTCAGTGCATAGTGCTTCATTTCAGTCCTTTTTTTTTATGCCTGAAGAACATCATTTCTAGGGACAGAAAATTTGAAAACTTCTTAAACTTCACCAAGTGTTTTAAAACTTCTTAAGTTTGTGGACCCTTTCTGCCAAAAAATGTCAGATAATTAGCTAGTCTAGCCTCACAGAAGATTCTCATCTACATTACAGAGATGCTTCCAGATGGACAAGTTTGAAGATTTGACATTTCGGAAGCACCTCTCACCTTTGTAGTGTAACAAAGGCAGCTTTAAGCAATCTGAGTACAGTTTTATTTATTAACACTTTGCATGAGTCACTACTTCAGAATGCCTTATATGCTGTCCTTAAAATCATATGTGCATGTATTTTCTTTGAACATTTTGCTAAGTGCTACTAAAGCTTTATAGCCTCAGGGAAAAAGATGTAGGAGAGAGCTGGCATACTTTCATGTTAAACAATGAGGCATACATAGATCTGTTCCTCTTTTTCCCCATTCAGATTCACGACATGAAAAAAAACCACCTTTACCTTAATGTAAAGCCATCCTCAAAATTTTACAACTATAGATAACATTTCCCCCAGAAAATGTAACATATCCCTGGTTAGCATGCACAGCACAAAGGGCCACTGCGAAGCACAAAGATAATGATTTCAAATCTCAAGTGCAGCCCCATAAGCAGGGAACAAAGCCAATATGAATGGAAAACATATGCAATGTTCAAATTAACTCAGTTTGCAACAGATTCTCTTCAAACAGTATTTACTGTTTGGTATCTTTGTAATAGCATATCTTCCATTTTCTTAAGTTTGGCAAAGCAGAAAGAATAGCAAAAGCGAAGGGAATGAATTAGGGAGAAGAAGGGGACTGAAAAAGTTCGCATTACTTTCAAGTTGTAGTCATCTTTGTCAAATATGAATATTATGTTTCAGGCAGTAGTGCTATTTTCCATTGACAATGTATCCATAACTACTGCTAGCAAAATGTAGAAGCTAAAGGCTTCCTTCAGATTAAGCTATTGATGCAAAAAGTAGTTATTGTCACAGCAGCAGTGGTGCAAGCAAAGGAAACCTGCTCACGTGAGCAAAAGGATTACCCGCATAACTTACTAAGGGTTTAATTCAGCAGGGAAGCATCCAGAAGCTTCTTCCGCAGTTGCTTCTTCAAGTACCAGGGTTTTTATACACTCTGGGCCATGGCAGGGGTACTGGGGCAAGGGCAGGGGGCTGCAGGGGATGTGAGGAATCAGTGCTCAGGCGGCAGACTGGCTTCCAAACCAATGGTAGCAGGGTCTCCTCAGATATAACCTTCTTTCTCTCTCTCTTATTAGTACTTTGCCCTTTTCCTTCCCTCGTATCTACAGTTTGCTACCTCCTAACTCCACCTTTCCCTTTTCAGTCCCCATAACCACTTCAAAAGAAACTCGAGCTGAGTGAAAGTTAGGTAAGTGCTCGACTTCCCTCTTGTCCTCTGCCTGCAGAGGCAGCAGATCTCTGTCTCTGAAGGGATGCTCCTCCTCATGTACTGTAGAATAAAGCTGATTAGGACATCTATTTAACAGATGGGAAGGAGGAGGGGTGGAGAAAGCACCATGAGTTGAAAAGGTCACCAAGGGTGGTAGTCATCTAAATGAAGAACACTGTAATGTTGATGTCAACTGCTAAGCTCTGGCTCCATTTATAGTTGGGGTTGGGGAGGGATCAGGACAGAGGACATTTTCTCTTTGACCTCAGGCCATGATATGAGCTTCTGTCATTCTGCTCTCCCAGGCAGCCATTTGTTTTCACTTTGCATGAAGTTCCACACCTGAAGAAGGCAACAAGTGCAAAGGAGTTTCTAGGTAGAGGCACAGAAGACAAACATCCATCACAACAAAGTGCCAGGCCCGTTTCCTTGGCCAAAATAAAATGAAGTGAGGGAGAGGGAAACTTGGGCAGCAGAAGTGCAGTTTAAACCAGAAGTTCATATTGTCCCAAGAATAAATGTAGATCAATATGAAAACATGCCTGTCGGCCAAAGCTCTGAAAGGGCCCTTCAGCTGAAGGAGCGAACGTAAGAAAAACTACTCCTGAGACACAGAGCCTGCTGTGTTTATGTAAGGGATTATGCATAGCAACAGAAAGGGGCAAGGATCCACAACCCAGGAGGTCCCCTGTGTCTTACATTCCTAGATACTGGCCAAGAGGAATTTTGCTAAACTTTCCAAATATTTTTCTTCCGAAGAAATCACTTTCAAGCTTCAAGCAAGTATGAAGAATTCCAGGGTCAAAGGTTGATTTTCTTATAAAGCTTTATGTCAAAATAGAACAAATGTGCTTCTTTGAAAATTTTGGGAAAAGGATTGGTCCCCTAATTTGCCAAACATGAGTAATAACTGCACTGCCTTACTTCCAGAGTGCTTTTTTCTGTTTGCTATTTCCATTCTTTTTGAAGAAAAAACAGATTCTCAGCGGAACAATAATTAATAGACTCAGTCAAGAGATCATTTCCTGTGGTCCCTCTGTAGTGCTAAACCACATCAGTCTCCAGAAAATACTGTAAAGCGTAAGTGCTAAACACAATCTAAGCCTACTACAAATGGAAGGAAGATGTGTACCAAATTGGTGGAGGCGTGTGGATGTTTAAAGGAACTCATGTAAAGCTATTCTTTATCTTTTTTCTCTCCATTGTACAATTTTCCTTGGTGATCAAGTTACAGCTGTCTAGATCCACTAAGACTAGAAGTAAATGTTTCAGAGGTCATTTAGGAAGCATTTCAAATACATTTAGGAGAGTATAAACCTATGGGAAATGTAAGTGAGCCAGGAAACTACCAAATACTTCTGACACAAAAAAATGAAAACCTAGGACTAACTGGGATCATTGCGGACTCTCCCCAGTACCAGACCAAACAGCAGACAGCTTTGATCCTGAAGTAGGGAAAATTCAACTTTCTCTTTTTTTTAACTCTTTTTAACTAAAGTTATTTCTGTTGAAAGGCCAAAGCTACTACTTTTAAGGAAAAGGGTTTCAGAGAAATAATTATACAAAACTCACAAGCGAGGTCTCACTAACACCAACACTGAAAATGCCACAGCAGTTTGTAGTCACAATTAGGTATTATGCCAGCAAATCTAATAGAACATGCACACTTCTCTCTTTTTTCACAGGACACAAGAAATGTTTTCTTTATGACTGTGGACATTTCAAAACTGGTAACTAAAACTTGTCTCAGCAAGGTAACTTAGGCATCTTCTAGCAGGAAAGTTTTCTGTTGCATCCTCAAGAGGGCAACCAGCAAGCCTTGCTCTGTCTTTCGTGTGGTGGCAATGCTGATGATATTTGTCACCAATCACTGTGGTGACTAGGTAATCTCATGGACAGCCGCAAGTGAAATACTTTCAGCAGAAAAGAAACAAAAGAACAGTATATACAAATATAGCATTAAAATGCACATAAATATGTAATTAATATATTTTAATATACATAAACAAGAAAAATGCAGAAATGCTTGTGATTACAAGTGTCTCTTTTTCCTAAAGAAACATCTTTTTTGGAGCAATGCTCCTTGCTAACATGGTGGGAAGGTCAGTATGCATCCTGGCTTGGCCTTCCCTTACACAGGTGTATCACCAAAGTTGTTTATAAGCCAGAAACATTTTTATATGAATGTATCACTCAGTCTCCAAGTGCTGTCCTTCAGTGATGTTGAGCAAACAAAGCTGCACCTTAAGCCTTAGGGAGCTGAACACCTCCAGAATAAATGATAACCAAGCCACTGGCAATAAGCTGAAAAGACTCATATTCATCAAACACAAGAAGATAGAGGGTTTTTTCTGCCTTTTTTTTGACTGTCAGCGTAATTTCTATAGAAGGAACTCCTTTTAAAGTGTTACATTCACTCAGAACATTAAACGTGGTCCATGCTGGCCAAAGAGGCAGTGGTCTTACAATGACTGGCTGCTGTGGGCAAAGTGGAGCTAAGGAAAACAGTTAAATCATCAGTAAGACTGCACCTAGAGTGTGCACCCAAACACCATGTTCATTTCTTCATTTGATGAGGATGAGAGCAGATGAGAGCAATCAGTAGCATGTGGTTACTCAGAGCAGGTCAACCAGCAGGGCAGGGATAGTCCTGACCTTCAGTCTTCACTAGATTTGCTTATTTATACCCTTTATCAAGACTGAAAGCACCACTTTTAGGGGCTGGGACGATTTGAACTGCATGTGGTACAACATGCATAAAAGGCACAATCCCAAACCCAAAGAAATCGCATCATAAGACATAACTATAATGGGTGACAGGGAATACACAGCCATTTGTTTTCCCATTTCTGCTTCAAGTAGGGAAGCCCTCAGAGGATTTAAAGAAAGCTCATGTAAAAGCAACCTCATTTACCTGATCAATGTGATCAAAAAGGCCTGCTTACTTGGAGTAAGATTAAGAAATTGCACTTAAGAGATAAATATTTGTCTAAATACCTAAATATGCAGCGTGGTGAGTCAGAGTATTGTTGCCTTGCTCCAGTCACTCTGTTTAAGTTGCATTCAAACTTGCTTTAAAATGGATCCACAAAGATAGCTAGAGGCCAGTTCAAGCAGAATTAAAGTATATGAATAGCAAGACCCATTAACTCCTCATGGTAATTCCATTAACTGCAGATACTTATGCCAGAATAAATGTGATCTCCTATTTTCCCCCTTCCTTTTATACCCTTAATAGATAAATACCAATTCTACGAGGTTAACAGGAAACTGTATAGTATTACTAATAGTTTGGGGGGGGGTTGGGGGGTCGAAGGGTTCTACATGAGAAAAGAGTGAGATGACATGAATCATCAAGAACTTAAAAAGGTTATCCAAGACAATCATGGACACTCCCAACACTATTAGCTCTGAATGTACCAAAATATATTAAACACTTCACAGAACAAGCTCATTATCAGTTTATAAATTTGGTATCATTGAAAACTATGGAACTGGCATGCCCAAAAGAGAGAAGGGACAACATAAAGATTACCCTGAGGACCTGGCATGGTTACTTAATCAAGGGTACACACTGTTACTGAGTTGTAGTAAACTGAAATGGTTCTAAAATGGCAAGATATATTTCAAATCAACAGTTTGCTTTCAGATTTTCAACTCCAAATGTGTGCTGATTGCCACAGAGAAAAAACATTCATAATTTGCCTTTTAAAGCAAGAAGCGTATATTTTTAACACCAGTCTCTCTAGTGCAGAATACACCACTATATAAGTGCATATAAAAAGAACTCCAAACTTTTGAAGTACTTATTGTCAATTATTTTAAAGGAAATTTATAGGATAAGCTGTTTTAATGAAGCCAAAACTAGAAATAGGATTTAAATTTATTTTGATCACAGAATTACCAAGTCCCTGAGAACTAAACATACTGATAAAAGGTATTTGACAAAATCCCATGCTTTCAACTGCAACAATTATTTAGGACACAAGGGCAGGCTAGGGAATTAAAAGATCCATTATTGTGCAACATGACTTTTCATTATAAGATAGAAGTTACTGGCTGAATTACTTATAAAAATAAATTTTAAAAAAAAACCCCAACCACCAGACCCAGATTCAAAAGCCCTCTAAGCCTCCACAGAATCTAAAAAATACCTCGGACATGTAAGTTAACCCAGTGATTTCTGACAGACAATTCAGATGCCTATGTGGAAGAAAAAGGTACCACAAGATTTTTTTGTGCTGGGGAATGGAAGGGACTGCGTGCTACTACACCAGAACGATGGAGCATAAGAGGTTGTGTATAAATAGAAAAGGAAAGAACAAATGGATAAAAACTTATTTTAAACAAAGAACTCGCATATAATTCTGAGAACGCTGAAAACACCTTCGCCCTTGTCAAGCAGCCATGCAAATGCTGGGATTTTCAGAAGCAATGACTGAAATCTGATTTAAAACTGCAAATATTCCACCAGAAACAATAAAGGATCAGTTGGACTGATAACATACTGTGCACATAGGTTTTATGTGATAGTTGTGTATGATCTACCAAGCATCTGTATTTTACAATGCCTCATTTTCTCACTGTCTTGCAAGAGACAGAATTTAAGAGAACTTCAAAACAAAAGCAATAAAAAACCAGACAAACAAACAAAAAAAAACCAAACACAAACCACCCTCGGGAACACAAACCATCCTTGGGAACATGTTACTAAAGGAAAGGAATTCAGTGATGGTCTTTTTCAGTTGGAATCCTTTTTTGCAGACATGATTTCTACTTAAAGGGCATGTGATTTAAACAACTGGTACAAAACAAGAAAAGTAAACTCTGCTTAATATTACATGCAAGTTAAGGTAACAGGTATTATATTTAAAGTCATTAATAGTGACTGTAAGGGCTTCCTGGTACTAATATTTCTGGCCAAACACTTTGAGGTTATGACAGAAAAAAAGCCCAGCAGCTTGCCTCTCAAGGATGTGCACTCTTTGTGCATTTCAATTAGTCACTATTTAATCTAGGGACAGAAATACTGCCTTTCACCTTTTCCAGCCCTTCAGAGAGAAAAAGGAGTCACAACAGCATTAACAGAACTTTGCTACACAGTAACAATTACTGGGTATTTTGTATTGGCAACACTACATGAGAAAGAAGAAAGGAGAAAAAGAAAAACAAACACACCCTCTGGCTTTAGTAGGTTAAATGTACAGGACTGGCTTCCAGCAAATAATTCTTTTCAATTTTAGCAGTGTAGACCTAAAAGTCACTGAAAGACAATAAATCTGAGAATCCAAAGTGTCATTTTGTCCAATCAATTCACAGAAGTCTGAACGCCACTATGACATATCTAAAGGCACAAAAATAAGTCTTAGCTGCGTTCAAGGAAGCCTGACTTGAAATGGATGATGGAAATGCATAAATGAAAAGTGATACAAAATGGTCTGAGAGTCCCATGGTAGCAAGAGCCACTACGCTGTTTCCAGTTCAGTCTAATGTACAGTCTAGTAAGAACACTATGACAACTGTAATTTGTAGCCAGAAATACTGTTCTAGCGCTGAGGGATTTAAATACTTTACAGCCATTACGTACCCTCTCCATAAGTAAAATATAGGACTCTGCTCAGCGTCACTAACAAAAAGATCTCCAGTTTCATGCAGAAAGAATCAGTAAATGGAGACTCCCAAATTTCTCATACCAAGGAATATTTTAAAGACTACAGCACTATTAAAGATTTGCAAGGACCAATTCCCATTAGTCACTTGTACTGGTGCAACTATGTTTCATTAGAGAACTCACAGCAGGGAGAATTTTCCCCAAAACTAATTAGCTAGGTCAATCATCAGCTGATCAGCAATCAGAAAGGACAAGAGCATCTCTTCTTGAAACAAATGTAAGCATCTTACACTCTCCTTGTTAAATTTAGTAACAAAACCATTTGACCGAATAACATACAATTAGAGAGGGACTGCACAGTTTTCTCTTTTATTTTACCCCTCTTCTCTAATTCCGATGGAGACTGTCTTATTTGCAACTTTTTTATTATCTTAAATTCCCATAAATATAGAACTTGATATTGCTTCACATGGGCTCTGCAGTCATGCATGGAAAATCCTGACTAAAATGGAGATGGATTCTGGAAGAAGACAAGTAAAGGAGCAATAAAGTTCTCAACATTGCACTTTATTAGTCTGCTTTCCTGTAGCCTTAGACTGCATTTCAGATATACATCAATATAAATAAGTCCTTTTGAATACATTAAGGGACAAGGACATGCAAAAATGTCCACAAATATTTACAGAAGAATTCATATTGACAGTCCTCATTAACTCTGAAAAAAAACCAAACCCATCACTAGCCATTTCATTTCTTCCAGCTAGAACACTCACCTAACTCCAGGCTCACTCAGCCACATGAAAACAAACTGGCCTGAATCAGCTACCTGACAGAAGGAGGCACAACAACTAGCAAAACCTTTGCCTGAAAGAAAAAACTACATGCCCTGACTCTCAACAAACTGAGCAGTTCACTTTTTATTGAAGAAGAGAGACTACAAATTGCCTCTGGAAAATCCAGTAGCTTTAAATCCAAAACTGCCAATATGCGCTGAGAACATGACTGACTCACGGCCTTGAGTGATATTACATTAGAGTAGGTGAAATTTCTACAAGTTTCTCCTAGATTATTTAGGCTTCTGTACATCATATGCAAGTGGAAGGGAGGGATGCAATGCTCAGCTGTGCTGATGGTGCTACATCTCTGCTAGCAGCAGTCTCCCCCAATCCTCCAACTGTTGCACCAGGCATGCAGCATGACAGTATTTCAGCTCTGAGGTTACAAGGACACAGGTCAGCAGGTCCCTAGCAGAAAGCATCACCTCCTATTCCTGAGGTGAACAGAAGTGTTAAGATGCACTGCCTGTCACACAAATTATGCTGAGAACTACGCAGGTACGTGTTGGAATGAAAAATGTGTCATGAAGATACATAAGTCTTCAAGACCTGAACATCTCACATCTCTCACTAGAGGGATAGCTCCTGATGTTCATGTTTACTTCTCCTACATTGAAACACACACACCCATCTCCCCCCACCTTCCAATCATTGCTTCTACCCTTGCGAGACACTGCAGGCAGCACAAGAAGTGAGAGATTTGGCAGCTGCAATTCTGAAAGCTTTTTAGTAGAGGGTGGATGTCTAAGTCATTATCTTCTCTCCTACCACCTGTTTCTACCATCTGTCCAGATGTGCTTAGATGCTGCAACAGGCTAAGAACCCAAGACCACAGAAACGGACATCTTGGAGAAGCAACCAGCTAATCAGGGGGTTCCCCACTTACTCATAGAGATTTCTGCTTAGCAGACAGCAAAATCTCCAAGGTTCTGCCAGAAGTTCCTCTGCACTGAAACAAATCACTCACTTTTTTTAAAGATATCCTCTATTTCTATTTAAGTTATTGCCAACATTCAACACGTGCAGCTACAAAAGCTGACATTTAAGGGGTACATAATCACAGTATGCAAATATTAATAACAGCTTGCAATGATGTAGGACACAACAATTTACCACAGATGAAAAAAGGAAACATTTAAAGCCACAGTACTAATTAAAGGATGTTTTGCCCAAAGGGTCACTGGAATATGAGACAATTTGCCAAGGGAAACACAGGGTGTGGCCTCCATACAAAGCTGCACTTAACATCTGTTCCAAGAGTTGGGACCTACTACAGCAAGAAAAGGGACAAGGCTGCAAGAACCTAAGGTTTTGTTCCTACAGTTTGTGGGTTTGGGGTTTGATTTGGTTTTTGCACAGCAAGCTTAAAACCCATCTATCGAATTATGATCTTCAGCTTCTTTCCACAACTTGTGTTTAAACAACAAAGTGCTTTGCAAGCCCCAGGACATTTATTAACAAAACTAGATTGGAAAAGATATAGTAATCTACTCAAATTATAATTTCAGCCTGCAAGGATACTGAATTCATATACCAAGTCACATATGGGTGAGCATAACAGGAGCTTTTACAAACTAATGAGCAGAAGACAATAATCAACATTAAACACCACCTAATGTAGGTGTCCAAATCAAATCTTGACAACCTAGACAACACAATCAACTTTCTAAATATGTAAATCTTTGCAAATATTTTACCCTTATCAATACGAAATGAAAATAAGAATAATTTTCAGGAGATACAGACAGGCCAAAGTTTGGGTGCTACATGCCAGACACCTACAGACATGGTT
>WAAB01013535.1:0-21877 GCA_013389865.1 Piaya cayana | reverse complement strand
AGGGAGATGACAGAAACATCTAATGATGTCCTGGTATCCTGGGATATGGACTGAGAACTGCAGGGGCCAAATAATGCTGTAAACAGTAGGTTATATTTTCTTTCAAACCCGTAGCAAACAACGGCAGGCACTGCTCTAACACACACCCTGCCTCCTTCTCCCTGCAGCCCTTGTACACATCCACTGTGATTTCTTGGGGTCTGGAGCTGGGGTGGTACCTCATGAGCCAGGTTTTATTTCCCACCAAGGCAGATCCAGACAATAGCTACTGCACTGAGGTTAAGATGAGGAATAAGCCAGTGTTTCTACATCGGCTCAGGTCTGCAGCCTACAGCAAGAATAGCACCAACCATTTAATTTTTCCCAGCCTCTTTGCCTGCTTTCCACTCTTTCCATTGCAAACAGAATTTCCTACTGTGGGAAATGTTTCCATAGCACATATGGGCCACGTAGAGCTGGATTCAATGATATTCATCTCAGTTGTTTTCTTCTGAAGGGATCACTGTCAATTCTGTGTTCACCTTAGTCATCTTGGTGTTAAATGATCACACTTTCAGCCAGCTTGCTCTACTGACTTGATGGTGCATGTTCTTGTGTGTTGCTCTGCACTGGGGAATTTTAGTGTATTGTTTTGAGTCACATCTTAAGAGTTCAGCAACACAAAATGCTGTTAAGAGCTAAATACTGTAAATTTTTAAAATAATTATAAATGCTTTATATTAACAAATTCTTTAATTATGGATTTTGATGGAATCCCTTTTTGATTTTAAAGGATTTTTGAGATTAATTTAATGAGAGTGGAAGCACCATACAGTAATAAAGCAAACTATCAAGTGCCCTACGTTTTTATCCATAAAATTTCCTATGACGTAGCTAAGTCTCTTAGGTGTCTTTGCAACTGTAGTGGCCATATGGATGGAAGCTACACCAAGAAAACATTTACATTTTGTCTCAACTGATACTGTTTATACAGCAAAGGGCAACCACTGCAACCTGTTGGACAAAGTATTTGAATTCCAATCTACTTGCAGAAAAATATTTCTAATAGCTCACATAAAGTTACCAGAAAAGTAGATGTAAAAGTTGCAATTACAATCACATTTAGTATGTACAATAACCTGATTTATATGTAGATCCAGAGAAAAATTATACCATGAAGCCAAAGCTCTAACAACTGTTCCTTAAACTTCTCTGAGTTTTGCTTCAAGATTTTTTTAAATTTTTTTCACCGTTGCCATTAACTAACATAGTGTTGTATCCTTGCATTTAAACAAGCAAACCTTAAATCTGTGATGCCTGGGCTGGGGAACAGAGAGTAATACCTTTCTACTGAGACTCGGTAATAGTCATATTCCAGTCTGAGCAGTATTGATACTTTTTAAAAAATGCAGAAAACAGATTTACATTGTATTTTAGAACTAAGCTATTTCTACATCCTGATTTTAAAATGAAGTAGTAACTTTTTTTTTTTAAATTTTTTCAGTAGCATAGTCACTTAAAATGAAGACTAAAAGTTACTCCTTAGTGTGGTTTACAAAGGCTTTATCTCTTATGGATCATCTTTCCTAATGTAATTCCTTTCCAGACTGAATCTCTCACTGGGTTTTGTTGTTGTTGTTATGTACATATTCCTAATTTTTCTTTTTATCTATTTCATATCTGTTCTTTTTAAGATGGTTTTAAATAATTAGAGGCTCTTTTTTTAATTTTATTTTTTATTTTCCAGTTCTGATAAGAATGTTTTTGATAGGATAGTTTTTTATAGGAATGGTTGGACTCGATGATCTGGTGGGTCTCTTCCAACCTGGTTGTTCTATGATTCTATGATGAGGCAGGAAAAGCAAAAGCAACATAGACTAAAGGAGAACAGCACTGTTTTGGAAGGAAAGAGTTAATACAGAAGGGCATATAAATGCTTGTTGGCAAGAAGGAATTATTCCAGAGTGGTCCTCAAAACTTCATTAGAGATCAGAGAAACATGCAATATTGCATTAGATGAAAGAAAAACTCTTATAACAGGGTTTAATGTCCTTGGAAATATTGCAGAGTTTATTTGAAAAATAAACCCAACAATACTCTATTAAATTTTATAGAGGAAATGGAAAGCAGAAACTCGGAAGACTGTAATTGCCACCTACAAATATAATCATTAGAGTGAGCAAGAAGTAATGAAGGAGGAAAGCAGAGGCAACTCACCTCCTTGGCAGAAATGTGGAAGTCATATTGCCACCATGTGGTGAGAATACAAGACTAGAGAGAACTAGGAGCAGTTGTCTTCTCTGTCGGGATTCCATAGGAGTACTGCATATAGTCATAAATCTGTATGATTTTCTGGAAAAAAAAATAGAATGCAAATAGAATTCTGATTATCAAGAAACAATGTGAGATGAAATCACATTTTTCTTTTGAATAGTGTGTATGCTGGATTCTTCAGTGGTGTGTTTGCAGGGGGGTTTTTTTGCACTCAGATTTTTATTCAAAACTCTGTTATATAAAATATTCAATGGAAAAGAAATGTGAGTAGAGTGCAGAAAAGAATTAAAAAGTTCTCTTTTTAAAATGAGGTCATTTATAAGCTTTTATGAGTACAAAAATCCATCATTCTGTTGCATGTCTTCTTGAATTCATCTCCAAAGTTTCTGCATTAATTTTTTTTTTCTCAAATTCTTTTGATAATCCTGGGATGCTTCCTAGTTCTATCACATTTAGAAATATGAGCCTTAGTGTTTAAATAAGAACATTTTAGAGCACACCATGTAGAGACATAATTATTTTTCAAGTGGGAAGTCTTCTAGTTCTGCCTAAAGCAGGATTTGGTATTCAAGAAAGTACGTCAGCTTGTACTTCCCCACCAACTTTAGATCATAATTCTCTGTGATGTGACAACTGGTTGCTGTAGAAATTATTAGAATTCAAGAGCATGATTTCACAGCCTGAGTTGGATGAGCTTTTCACAATCCCCTTTTTGATCAGATTAACACTGGCCCCTGAGCTGACCCACAAGCAAAGAAAGTCAACTGAGCTTCTCCAGCACAACTCTCCCAGATTAGGGATTGCTGATGACCTCACTTCAGAGAGGTCTACCCTGCTCCACTGCTAGGTCTGTTTCTTGTACTTCAATATAGCTTGAACCTTTCTGTCATCTCTAATATATATAACATCAGTTGCACAGGGATGTTCAGATGTCAGTGTAACAAAGATTTAAACTTCATGCTAAACAGAGCAGTCACTTTTGTAGGAATAGCTCTTCTCCCTAACCCCCCAAACCTGGAGCTAAAATACAAGAATGAGGTTAAACGAGCATCATTGGTGACATTCAGCTATAGCTCTTGGTACATGTCTAATTATGCCCTTCACTGAGGCAAATGCTTTATCTTGATCTTCATGCCTTTTGCAACCATCAATTAACGAAACTTCACATAATGTCCTGATAGAACAGGAATTATTAACATCTTTTTAGAAACAGGCAAACTGAGGCACAATTATTGACCTGGTTTTAGATGAGATGAGAGAAATCAGGACACAAAACTGAGGTGAGAGTCAGCCTGTGGGGTCTAGATGCTAAATAAAATGCAGAGCATCACATACATGAAAACCCAGACCTGGCTGGTCACAGCACATTCCTGGGATTGCCTCTAGCACTGACCCCTGGTAGGTCCCCTTCAGGTGTGGTTACAGGGCATGAGGGATGCTCGACTGCAGAGAGCTGTCTATGTGAGTCACTGTGCAGGAAGGCTGGGCTGGTCCCAAGTGATTTCAGCAGGAGTAGGAGCCTTTCCAGGTCATTGGGCCACCCTACAAGTGGAAGGCAAACGCCCTGTCAAAACTGCCACAGCTATGCCAGTCTATTACTTGTGTTCTACCTCATGGAGGGGCTGATGGACTCTTACCTGACTTGTAAATCCCAGAAAAGAGGTGCAAATCACTTCTGTCCTTCCATTTTTACAGATCTGACTCACCGGCATTTGCCTCCTACAATAGTTTTGCTTTTCCTCAGAGTTGAGTCATTGTCTTATATTTGATTTAACAATAGCAGCAAAAAAAAAAAAAAATCATCTTTGCTACTGCATAAGACTAGATCAAAAAGAATTCTTTAAAGGAGGCTTTCAAAATAGCTAGATTAAAGAATTGAGAAACTGGTAAGAAATATAACCAAAGAAAACCAGCTCTTGAAAGCAAAACATTACTTTGTCATGCTATTGTGCTTTTAAAATTGAAGGCAACAGTCTGAAAACAGACATCAAAATAAATCTTACTTGATGGGAATTATCTGGAGATCATTGTATTTATTGCATTTGTTTTGATTTTTCAGTCTCTGCCTCAGACTGTAGCCACAGAGACGACTTAAAAGATTTAATATCTTGTTTGAAAAATTAAGCTTTACTTGATTATTGAACTGACCTGTACTAACCTGGAGCCTCTTACGTATTATTCTCGAGTACCAGCAGCAGTTTAGAAATCCTGAGAGCAGGATAGGAGGCAAGAGCTGTGCAACCGGTAGTTTATGGATTTCAGATGTGATAATTGAGGCTGTGCTGCCCCTCGGAGGCACGGCACAAAATTGCAGAGCATAGGGAGAGGAAGGATTAATTACGGTGCTTTAAAATGAACTTGTTTTTTTCACTCTCCCTCTTATCTATCCTTCTGTTTCCAGCACCTTATGTGTTGTTCGGATGCCTGTAGAGGCTCTTGATAAGGGCCTAAAATCCCTGTGATTTAACATGTCTTGACCAGAGCGATGATGCTCCAGAGAAATCATTTTCCAAACAAATGTAGGTATTTTAGGATTCTCCCTTGCTTCTTGGTTCTCTTCTCTAATATTTGGCATATTGAAAAAACAGTGGAGTTTTCATCAACTATTGATGATTAAAACAAACTGATGGGATGGGAGGGTCAGGAGAAAGGTCAGGGAGATTATGTGATTGTTGTTCACCACTATGGAGCAGGGAGCAGTTCGGGAATTTCTCTGTGTATTTCCCCATTTTATCCAGGTTCATCAGTGAAGCTGTTGCTCTGGCTCATGGGTACCATTAATAAACACAAGACCTGGAGCAGTGGTGGGAGAAGGTGACATCCTACTGCCTGTTCAGTTTAAGCAACATACAAGAAGCTCACTTCTGCCCACTCCCTAATTTGAGGTTCTTTTAAAAAACCCTCTCTTGGGAACACTGGACTATGTTAAAAAGTTATGTTATTTGACTAAGAACACCACAAATCTGTGTGGCGGGGAGGCATCTCTTGCGAAGAGCCTACCTACGACTTTTAGGTATCAGATTTTGACCTTGCTAGTGAGAATTTGAGTTGGATACTAACCCGGCAAACAGTGAGCCAGGAAAGCCTGATATATGCCAGAAATGTTTTGGTGCATTGATGAGATCTAAAATGATTCAAGAAAGAAAAATAGCCTAGAAAGGAGAAAAGGTAACTTTAGTTGGATTGTTCTGGCTCTGTTAGCAGAGAGCGTGTGGCAAAAGACGAGTGGTGGGAGTAGTAAGACAGAAATGCAGATGAAACAATTTTCTTCTAGTGTGAACTGCCATTCAGAAGTGTTGTAGTACATTATCTACTCATTACTGAGGCCCAAGATTATCTTTAATGAGTGCAACACTGCCGAATGGTGCTTCAGCCTGAAGGGAAGTTGCAGGAAGGGTGGAGAAGCCAAGAGCTATGTTTTCCTCCATGCCACTGACCCTTCAAAAGGGTGCTGCAGAATCCAGTGCTGGCCCAGCTCCTTTTCCTGGGAGAGGAGGAAAGTAGCAACATGATGGATGTAGACATGTTGCTCAAAATGCAAGCACTGTCCCTGACTAAACATATTAGGATTAAAACAGTCAGCTTTTCTGTTGCTCTCCGAGAACTGATGTTCTCCTACATGGATTGTTTGCCTGGGCTGTGTAGATATTCTACACAAGTCCACCAAGTGCTTGGTAGCAAAGAGCAGATCGCAAAACATTTGTCTTTGAGTCCAGGAACACATCATTGCTGGGGCATCCAGAGACTGTCCCTGTGCAGCTGTCCCCCATGCTTGACCTGTTCTTCTCCTCGAGGAGATAGGCATTTGAAAGCAGAACAAGGAGATGGTTTAGAGGAGAAACTAGCCCTTTGTCTTCAATGCCAAAGCTAAAATGTGCCTGGAGATCAAGTGTCACTTCTCCTGCCTAACTTTACCTTTATAAAACTTCTAGTTTAGATTAGTGGAAGCAGTATGGACTTTATTGTCCACTTGAAAAAGAAAAGAAAGCATAAACCAGTTGCTTGGCTGTATAGTTTTCCTGACTAAATGTCTATCTTTGGATTCAAGTGGAAAATAATGAATCATGTAGTGCATTCACAGGTATGGAGGAAGCGGATTTGGCACCTTTGAACATGTAAGTCCTTAGTGGACAAGCATAACACTGTTACTTCTATTTATATAACATTGAAAACCAAAAGATGGATTGTTAGTTAGCATGTATTGCCAGCTATGGATTTGGACTTAAAACTACACTAAGCCAGCTCTGTGAGGCCTCTCACAAGGCAAAGTGAGATAATTTATAGGCAATTAGCCAATCAAGTCGTTGTGTTTGCAGCAGTATATCGTGGTCCTTTTTTCAGTTCCTGAATGTAGATCTGCAAAACAGAAATCAGGCATCCTGTTAGTACTCATTAAAGAAATGCTTTTCACACTGTAAAACCATCTTTGGGGTTGGAGGAAATGGCAAAGCAATATCACTCTGAAGAAGCCCGAAGTGTAAATCACAGCCTCTGTCTCTCCATCTCGCCTGTGGCTCTCTTGGGGGTCTGCCACAGCCATTCTTTATCAATGGGAAGGGACATTCAGCCAGCCCAGAGCTACTGTGTTTTCCAAGGGGAAAGTGACCATGAAAAGATGAAAGACATCCAAAGAAGCTTTAGAAAGAAAGGGCAATATATATTAAAATGGGCAGCTCTGATTATAACCCACTCCAAACACTCTAGGAATAACATGACTTAGAAAATAACTGATTTTAACAAAAACAATAAAAGGACAAGGAATACACCTTAGCAGTTCCAGACCTATTCAACAAGAATCATGGTGTTTTCATTACAATTTGATCATGCTTGCCATTTGAACATTCTGAAGGCATTTCAAAAAATACATTTCATAGGCTGGTGATGAGGAAGTACTTGCCAGCTTGGTATGTCCTATGACCCGGCTGTGCCTTTTGCTAAGCAAACACCTCACAATACCAGATCCGCTCCTCAAACTGCTGCAGGGAATAGTGAGAGATCAGTCAGCCGTGAGCTAAACACAGCAACGCTGCTAACATCATGGATGTCATGGTAAAAATATACTGGTGGGGAAAAAAACTGCTATAAGGAGTCTTTTTTTGTGGGGGAATTGTCCCAAATACTAAATTGGAAGTGTTCAAGAGTAGAGCAGGCTATGCAGGTCTTGGAAGTGAATTTTAGTCCATGGTAANATCACCCTGCCTCTTGCTCTGAACCCTGAAAATTATCCTGCCAATAAATACAACACGTAAAAAGGGGGAAGGGGGAGGGCATTTTTTTTTCCAAAGCCACCCTTAATCAACAAAAACCAGCAGACAAAATTATCTTTGGTAGATGGCAATTTATCAGGTATGAGTTACATTTATTATTATTATAATTTCCCATATTTGCCTGCTACATACTAAGGAACAATTCTAACTGGATTCAGTGTGTGTCATTTCTAACTCTGTGTATGTCATTTATATGGTAATGGGGGAGTTTCCCCTCATCCCCAGTGCTTTCTGCAAAATTCTACATGCTGGTTCTCAGTATATTTAGCTTACTCCAGTGTAAATTAAAATGCACATTCGTGCTCTTTGAACAAAGCAGCCAAGGATAATTAGTAATTTGATACTATTCTGTACACTGCAATTCAAAGTAATACTTATAATTTGCAGTTAATTAATCAGTTTTTTTCTCTTAAAATTTTTAATTGCCTTTCTATGCTATTCATTTTTAATAAGTTTGTTTTCCTACCAGTTTTAAATTTAATTATGCAGAAAATCTCTTTTTGCTTTTACTGTATGTCCGCGTGTGTCTGTTTACATGTGCACTTCTCTATGCATTTTGGTTTTTTTTTCTCAGAAATGTTTACACACTGGTGTGTTGGTGGGAATTTTGTCAGATGAAATTAAAAAGTTGAAAATTGTAGAATCAGTATACTATGGTGAGAAAAAAAGATAGAACAGAGAAGAGAAAACTCAAATAAATACTATTTTTAAAAAAATCTAAATCTCTGGAATTAGATTTCCAGTATGAATAGTTAACCTCATCTGATATTTAATTCACCATCCAATCAAAACTCTTATTAGAAGACTCTGTTGTAACTTTAAAGTAATAACTGCAGTCATTAGAGACACAAACTTCAGACTCTCCAAGGAGGTTAAAATAGTCATACATTCAAAAATAAAAATGCTCATAACTATAGACGTATGTGGGGGTAGTGACTGTGATGAGAAATGTGTCATGGACCAGACCTTTGCTGAGCTAAGCACTGAGTACTCTATGGCTGATGAATGCCAGCATCTCCCCTCTTGTAAGCAAGAGCCAGGTGATACCACCTTGCCTACCCTGCCCTGAAGGCCTTCATACACTTTGTGCTCTGCAAACATGAAGGCTAACACTCACAACAGCTTTCTCTCTACCTCTTTTCCACTTTACTAGAAGAGAACATGTTTCCCCAACTTGTTTCTCCTTGTCTGGGTATGTGCTTATTCCCTTAATGTAAAGGGGTTTTAAGTGGTTGTTGCAGAAATACTGTTTCTTGCAAGTTTATTTATATTTTGACAGTATTTCCCTATCAAACATTCTGCTTACATAAAACGCTGGGGTCTATTTACTGTCTCATTTATAGGAGCTTCTGGGCCATGGATGCTGATCACAGTTGCACAGGAGTGCCCTTGCCCTAGGTGCAGGATACCATTCAGATTTCCCTCTTGTCGTAGTGCAGCTGGAGACATCACCTGTACTCGAAGTGTTTGTACCTTCTGGGCATTAGTAAGGTTTAGTCTGAGGTCTGCAGTGCTCTGGAGAGAGGTTGGGTGATTCCAAGTGGTTTGAAGAAGGTGACTATACAAGCTTTTGTCAGCAGATTTAGCATTTGTAGTCCACAGCTCAAAAATATTGGGGGGAAAAAAAGGATTTCATAGTAGTAGAGGAAAAAAAGATATTCCAGTGAATCACATTATTCTATCGGTGTGTTTTTCTTTTCTATGTGTTTACCTGGGTCAACAGTGAATGTCCTTCAAGACTTGCACATAGGAAAAACATAATTTGTCTTCAACATGCTAGTGCCACCACTCTGATAAACAGTCAAACCACACTGATCCAACAGTGGCCTAAACTTATTATATGCCATTATCTTTATTAATAATAATGTTTGATATTTAACAATATTATTTTTCTGAAATATTGCTGTAAGCTAATTTGGATTCTGCTTTTTTCCTGCTCTTTTTTTTTATTATTCCTGGGTAACTCTATTTTTCTCAGTATTTCTTCTGATTATTCAGTACTGTAAAATCAGACTCATCCTCTGAGTCATTATTGAGCTAAATCTCTCAGTTAGCCAGATCCTGGATCACTATTCAGGTTGAAACCTCTGGGAATATTGCCATAGTAGGGCAATATAAAACCTGAGTGGGCTTTTAATGGCTGTTCAGTGACTGTAACAGTTTAAAATGGCTAAGAAATTTGGAGCTAAACTGAATTCCATCATTGTGCTGCAGATCTCATTCTATAATGCAGGGCTATATTTTGTAATATTCACTTATGTTTATTAGCACTCATGCTAAGTGACTAGCAGATGCCACTCAGAGTGAATAAATCATGCAGGTAATTGATGTGAAAGACAGTTTGCACAGTTGCTGATAGAAGTCCATGGGGTTGAAGAATCAAATTCTTTAATAGCAATGTCAGGCTGTTCAGTCTTCTTATCTCTCATATTTCTTTATGAAACATTAAAAGAGATTGCTTTTGGGCACTTGTGTTCTTGAACTATTGCAATCGTCTAATGAATTTTTGATAGTCGAATTCAGAGGGTTTTGTGATCACTAACATTCTTGATATGTCTGCAGCTATTGAAATGGATCCCCTGTGTCAAGGCTGGCTGTCCATCTTCCTCCTGTCATAAAACTTGCAGATTAACTGGGAAGAACTTGTAACTTTTAATTTAAAGGAAAGGTGAAGTGGAAGCTACTTGAGCAGGTTTGAATAGAGTAATATTCTGCGTATAATGAAAGCCTTGATGTGTCTCACTGCATTGCACAGATAAGCAAATTGTATTTCCAGCCATAGTAACTTGTTAAGTGGCAGGAGAGGAAAAAGAGAGAGGGGGAAAAAAAAAAGGATTTGACTATAAGGATCCCTACTGTATCCAGTCAATCGTGCAACATGAGTTCTGTCTTGCCTAGGTCTTTAGCCCTTGAAAAGGTATGATATGACCTTGCAATGAACGGTTACCCACAGCAATGATCTGCAGTACAAACTGCTCAGAAGAATTTTGCCAGGAAAAGTTTCTACAGTTTTAGTGCCTCTAGCTGACAGGCTTTCATGGAAAGCTGACCACAGGCCATGGGTTTATGTTTATGCCTGGTGCTGGAAAAATCCATTCTTACTAGGCATTAGGGATGTACAGCAGTGTGCTGCTGTGGACAGGTTTTCTAGATGTGTTTGCTCTTTGAAGTCAGAGTTAGAAACAAGAATATCTGACAATATGATCTCTAAGTAATTTTCCTACTTTCATAATTCAGTCTCTCTTTCCATTGTTATATCTGGACATCTTGACAGACTTGCCTGTGTTGATGAAATGTCTGTATGTTGGTCTAGCTAGGATGGTCCAAGAGGTTTTTACTGTGGCTGTAATTAATTCACACCATGAAAGGAGGAAACCTGCTAATTGTTAGGAGCTATTGTGAGAATTAATGACTGATGACTTTTAGAGCAAACAGCTAAGCCTTGCTAAGCATGGTGCACAGGGCAGAAAAAGCCAGGAGCGTAAAGAACAGAAACTTCTGAAAAGAGCAGAAGGAAGATATGGAGGCAATTCAGAGTTATTATGCCCTGTTTGACCAAAGAGGGGTGTATCTTCCTTTATGTTTTGCAGACCATTCTGCAAAACAGGCTTCAAAATACTGCAGTGCCCTCAGGTTAGTATGTCAGTGTGTACGTTGTACAGTATCCTCCTCTGTCTGCCTGCCTGCCTGCAGTGGTTTCTCTGGAGGAGGTGCCAGAGAGTAATGAGCAGCTGCTCATTACTGCTCATGGAGACACAGGGTCTATGAGGCATCCAAGGGACAGACTTCTTCCATGACTTTTTGCAGCAAGCGGGATTTGTGTAGTTGGATGCCCTCAGTGTGCCCAGACATAAAGATGTCCTGGAGAAGCCTCTGGCCTCTCCAGCCATTCCTGAATAGTGGTAGGATTTCTTATTTGTGAGAAACTACCTCTTCTTCTTAGATGGCATCACAAACTTCTGTGCCTGTATTTTGTTTAATGGAATCGCCAACAAATCCATTTCTACAAATGAGGGAGATTGTAAACTTTTGTGATTTCTTAGTTATTACAGCCTCAGACTGATGTCCTGTATGTGTTCTGGCCAGTAAGACAGAATCAGGCCAGCAGTCAATACTCCCAGCATTTTGAATCCCCTAAGCACTCAGACAGCAAAGAAGGTCTGGTAGACCTTATCAACAGCCTTGTAAAAACACCTCAATGCCTTGACTCGTATAAAAACTACAGGATCTTTTATTGTTGAAAATGCAGCAAATTAGAGGAATCGGTGGATTAGGTAAAAAAACTAACTCACAAGTACTAAACCAGCAGTTTTGATGTGGGTGACATGAGTAGCTTCACAAAGTCTCTTCTGTCTGTCACCAACTTGATGTCTTCCTAATACAATCTCAGTCCTGCTCTTTCGGGAGAAGTGTCCTAAGGATTGTCCTCAGAGAAATAGTGGTGCACACCCTGGCTCTGCTGGGCTATGAATAAGGAACCCAGGCTGTAGCAGTCAGGATCCTGATTCTGCTAGAATAGGTTTGAATAGAGGTTTTTGCTCTTCATCCCTGAGTCATTCCTTCAGGGGTCCTTGTCAAGCATCATAGAGCATCCAAAGACAACATGTCTTCTGCTGGAGCCTGACAGCTTGTGGTGTTGTTATATGGAGCCACACTCACCTTGCAGAAGCAAAGGTGGATTGACAGCCCATTTTTGCTCCAGTTTTGGTGGAGTTTGACTGTTTTTCAAGCTTGGGCTTGTCTCAGGCCACATGGAGAGGAAAAAGAGATGTGGAGGTGAGATGTGGAGGTAAGATGTGACCTCGCTGACCATGCAGAACACATGAAGAGTGCCATGGGAGTGTCATCAGTGCCACACATGCACCACTGCTGAAGTGAGCTTCTTTTCAGGTCCTCAGCATTCAGGCATGGGGAAGCAGAAAGTACTGGCCAAATCCTCACCCGCTCTCTCAACACAATGTTCTGGAGAAGCAAGGGATTGTAAGACTGTGTGAGTAGAAAACAACATGTGTTCAAGCATGACTAACAGGAAATTAGTGGTACTTGCAGCCCACACCTTCCCTGTGCCTGAGGAGATGCAAATCTCCTTGGCTGGGTTCCTTCTGCTGAGATGAGGGGCTGACACCTTCTCATGGCTGCCAAACACATGGGAGCACCCCACCTGTGTCTATTTGGCTCTATGGCTGTGTAATGCTGGTGCCATCAGGTGGTGAGCCTTTTGGATGAAGGATTTAATGTTTAAAATGCATCCTTTAAAGAATGTTCTCAAAAATGTTGTAAAAGCACGTAATATTTTATTCTTCACGAGCTTGTTGCCTGTCAGTGGCAGAGGAGAATGTGTGTTTTGAGAAGAAATAATGGGTTGGGCGTTGCAGCTCAGGCTTTCTGAGGGATCCCTTAGATGATGGTGTGAACACCTTGAGAACTGTGGTTGTCTGCATACAGGGACTGTGGGATTGTGCTGACTCTGGAGCTTAGGTTTAGCAAAAAAAAAAGAGGGTTTTGTCTTTCTTCTACAAAAGGTTGTTGAATTGTTTAGTGTCTCTGCAAAACAACTTTTTTTCCTCCCAACTCAGTTAGACATCTGTAAAAGAGGATTAATTGCACTGAAATCAATAGTCCTGTGGGGCTGTTGCTGATATCAGCATAAAATAATGTCAACACAGGAAAATATAGACTGTATATAGTAATATTAAATAGTTTTATGACATTTGCGTACACATAACTACTTTTACACACATTTTATGTACATCACAATTGTGTAATGGAAGTCAGTGTAGACCTACACTACAGCAACTGAGAGAAAAATTTTCTTACGTATGTGTGAAAGATGGCAGGGTGGTCTTCTAAAGCCATTCTTGAAATATATATCAGTGAAGGCTGATATCAACAATGTGTTTTCCCTAACTGTGTAAAAATACTTGCTTTCAAACTATACAGTAATAATCTATTTGGACATGTGGTTGCTGGTTTGAGATGGTCTAGTAATTGATTTTAAAACAGATGGCAGCTGTCAAATAAGCATTTGTATTTATTTGATGTTTCTATGAGAACCCTTGGGGTTTGTCTATCTCAGAAGTCTTTGTTTTCTCCTTTCTTAGACCAGCTTTCTTTTCTCTGATCTCTCTTACCCTCTTATGTTATTTGATGCTTCCTACTGACAAAATCTTTTGAGCTTTATTTCCTAATCTAAGCCATAGCCTTTAGTTTAGGCTTTAATTTCATTTTCTTTATTTCCTTTTTCTTAACAGTTTTAGTAAAACAGTAAAATACCTTCACCACACCAAATACTTAATGATCTGAGCATCATCTACAATACATTACCCAAAAAAACCATTGTTACACTTCCTGGAATTGTTGCTCTTTACACATCAGCAATAGATAACATAGAGGGAGAAATTCCCTGTGTCAAAGAAAATGTCACATAACTCTCCAAGTAAAAATTAGAATATTCTGAAATTAATGGCTCTCTTGACAGAAAACCAGATAAGTTTGTGTGTATCTGTGCATGTTTATCTATTCAGAGGGGAAGCAAGCCATTTATTTTCTGTCTTTGTCTTCTGTGGGCACCACATTAATAATATTGGTTTGATTTCCTACTGTAGAATAAAATGCAGTGCCTGCAAGAAGGTAATTTTAATTGTATAAGAGAAGCGTATTTATTTAGAAGATAAAATTTTCTAAGTGCATCTACCCATCACACCCTTAGTTTGACCTCTTCAGATGCAGAAAGCCTCTACTTTTCTAGATGCAGTTAAAAAGCATTTCTGCTCATTCTCCAAGGACATCTCCTCAGCTGCTATAAATGGAAGTTACTTTTTGGAAATTAATGACGCTGCAGTTAATATCTGCAGTTAATAACTGCAGCTCATCCATATAACACAAGGGACTTCTCCAAAAGTGGACACACCATTCAGATCTCCAGATCTCTTGTTTATCTGCAGTATGGATCTATGAGTGAGTCATTTTTCCTATGAAAAGAAAAGGTTAGTTTCTTTGCATTCATTGTAATATTTTTCCTGGACCTTCTTATTAGAAGACGTTAGCAGCTAAAGATTGAAAATCTCTCAAGACCACTCTTGCACTGACTTGTTTGCACCTATAGAAGGGCTTTAGGTGCTAGTGCCAGTGGGGCTAGATGGGCATGATCACCACTGCACTCCCAGCATGAGGTGGAAATGTGGACACATGAAGAGAGGCACATATTGAGGATGGTTGTGGACTGATAAGTCCTGCCTTTTACAGAACAGAAGCATTCAGGTGGCTAAAGGAAACTGGCTGATCTGGGTGGTGTCTCCAGTTGTTTTCATTGGAGATGGGAATTGGTTTATTGATGCTTGGTGAGTAAATTATACAGCTAATACTGCTATATGCCTCCGTTGAATGCAATGGCAGAAAAACTAATATATTTTTTCACTTGAAAATTATTTCTTTTTTTCCCTTTTCTCACTTTTTCTCCTGGCATTGTATTCATTCATATTTTTTTTGAAGTGTTAGAAAGGGGTTGAAATCATACCTGCCAGAGGTTCAGTCTGTCCAAGCATCCTTGTCTTCTTGTACACATCTCTGCTTCTGTTAACTCACATCTACAAATTACAAGTTATTTGTAGTGGCTACAAAAATTGAAAACAAACTCTAAGCTACCAGTGGATTTCCCAGTCAGTCATTAGTGAAAGCCTTATCCTTTCCATAGCAGCAAGCCTGAATTTTGCCATTTTCAGCAGTATGGCATTATTCATAAATATGACTCAGAATGGGCAAAGGCTTCAGAACCGGTTAGATTTTTAGAAATGCATGATGAAATTCCCATGGCCACGGTGTTTACATGTACTTATTAGCAAAGAGGATCTCTGCCACTCTAGAACTCTACACAAATGTGGTCTATGTGATAGATTTTATTCAGAATCTGCTAGTTGCCATTGAGATTGCAGAACGTAAAGCCCTGAAGTTTTTCCCTGCATTGAGTCTATAAAAGAAGGCAGAGGTCTGGACACAGTGTCACTTCAGTTGACTGAGATGGACATGAAAATTAAGTGTGTTTGATTTCTATGACCAAACGTCTGCTAAAGAGACTATACAAATATCAAAATGAATAGCAAAATCCACTTGTGAAGACTCTTGCAAGATTGGAGTAGATATTATCCATGGAGAAAGGGGACAGATGATTTTATAAAACCCTTCCAGCCCTATGTCCAATGATCCCTTGTGGAGTTTGTTATCTTAAGTAAGATAGAAGTCTCCTATTTCATTGTTGCTGGCATTAACTCAAAGTCTGAAAAAGAAGATGCTTCCTTTCCTTTCATACACATGTTGGGCTAGTTTTCAATAACACACCTAGCAGAAATGTCCATCCATTCTCTGATCTGATGTGGGTCACTGATGTGCAGTCCATGCAGGGATTGCCTTTATGGCATCACAGCCAAATGCTGCACTCAAACCCAAATTCATCACATCTTGTTATCTGGCAGCTGAGAATCATAGCAATGGACTTCTTTCTGCTTCCTGAGGGTGAGTAGAGAAGAATCTCCTAGGGAACACATTCCTGCTGAGGGCAGCCTAACTTACTCTGGATGCTGCCCAGGTCTTGATACCAAAGACTACCACCTATGTATTTGTACTGCATGCATCAGCCCTTAATTCTACTCAGGGAAGATTCCTCTTTGTTATTGCCTTTTGTTTCTTTTCTCATCCAGTGATACTAAAGTCTCTAAAATGGGTATATAGCCAGCTTTCTCTGAATGTACTCCAGCCTAGGGCTTCAAATGCTCCTCCTGAGGGTCTGTTAACTTAGAAGACTCTCTGTCACTGGATTACCAGCTGGCTAATACATATATCCACCAAAGATTCACTGCTTATAGCAAGATCATCCAGCTGAGGTTCAGAGGTTCAACACTGAACGTCGTAATGTGGAATAAGCATTGACTTGCCTCAGACACTGTGCTTGAATCCAGCCACCAAATCTGAGCAAGCAGTGTTGCAGTCCTTGTGCAGTTAAGGCAACACTTCATTCTCAGCACTTTGAGGGTTTGCATACCCCAGTCTAAAGACTGGCGAGCAAAGCTGTGGAGAAAGCAGCAGCAAAGAGCCACAAGCACCTGATTGTGAGGAATCTTGCAGCTTGCTCTCAGCATCCCTACATCATGTAGCACCCAGCAACACTGAAGAAAAGAGCAAAAATTTTGATTCATTATTAATTTCTACTCCTAGCTAGAAGGTCATGAAGTATATGTGGAGGGGACCTTTGGTGTTTAAGAACCTGGTTTCTTACAAACATGAATTGGGTTCTGAACTGACTTTAGAAAGACCCAAGAATATTGAATACAGTTGATTTTCTGGATGTGTGGTAACTGCAAGCACAAAGAATCGAGTGTCCCCAATAACAGATTTTTTGCAAAATGCATTTTACTTTCAGATGAAACTTTCTGATATTACTGCATTTTATATATCATAAGAATGTTCTCTAGTTTGCTAAAACTAGCTGATCTCTCTAGTAATGGCAAGTCCTGGCTTTGTTTCAAGGCAAACGCTCACAGAATTATATCTCATTAACAGAGGACCACAAAACCTGCATTAAAACCTTTCTTGGCATGTGACCTTCAGCAGAACTGCTTCATTAAGTCTGAGAAACCGAAGAAAATGTTTGCTGAATAAAGTCATTCCTAATTAATGTTAAAATGTCAAGGATTCATCTGTGACGCATTTTTACTCTTTTTCCTTTATGTTCTTAATTATCTCTTAATGAACAACCAACATAAAAGTCAAAAGCAGCATCTTTTAAATGTACATACAACAGGTGGGACAGTGTAGCAAAGCAAATTTGCCAGACGTGCTTTCCCATGTCGTATTTGGAACTTCCTATACTGAATTCTGAAATCTCACTTAGATGTTGCTGTTAAGTATTGATTCATTGATTTTTTTTATTTGTAAAAGGCATAACTACCAAGGGTGATTCTCACTTGTGCCCCTTCTAATGTTACCTTGAGCTTTATCTCAAGCCATATGCAAGTCTGGATTAACAAAGGTGGTCATTTGCTTCCTGGTGAATATTATTATCCATCTATTCTCCAAGGATTGTTCATCTAAGACTTTTTTTAAAGAAATAAAGTTTCTACTCTTCAGGCCAGAATGACATTCTGGATGGATTGAGGGGGTATTGCAGGGTAGTGTGGAAATACGGTGGGTCTGAACTCTGAAAATCCTTGTTTGTTTTTGCAGTGACCAGTGATAACAGCAGAATATAGAGCTGCTTGAACTGGCGTAGCAGAACTTCAGTGATGAAGGCTTAGAAACACTCTGCAGCCTCTTTAATTCTTGTTTGCACATTATAGTAATGAGACCTGTCTTCCCGCCCATCAATCTGTAAAGCATGTGCAAGTCCTTCTGCTATGGTTTAAATAGGAATGACTCATATGATATTAAACCTCTTATTGAAAATGGATTACTTTATTGGATTTTGAAAAATAGGAGGTTTTAAAAGACAAGTTAGTGTGTCTGAAATGTCAGTAACTGGAGATTCTTTGGACAAAGAGTGAATTTTATAGCTTTTCTGGACATCTATAAGCTGAAATCATCTTTATAAGGAAGGATAGTAAATGATGAGAAATTAGAAGTTCATTGAATTTGTGTTTCATGAGAATTAGGTTCTACTGGCCTTCAAAATAAATTATGATGGCCATCTTGCTTTCTCCATAAATATTTGAACTCTGACATGTTTATATTGCCGTCTTTCTGTGTGTCTTTACAATATCAACTGCATTATTCAAACCAATAAAAAATCTGTAATCCTAAAATTAATTGGTAAAAAGGACAGTTTCTGACCCTGGCTATTTATTGAAAATTGATTTGCAAAAGTGGTTTAAAACATGAAATAGAGATAAAAATCGAGATAGTACCCAAGCCACAGAAACTAAGGCCTGGTATCTTGTAACATGTTACAAAGATCCAGCATTGCATAACCTATAGAAAATAGCTGGGTTTTTTTGTTCCCAAATGGCAACAGAGCTCAGGAAAATTTAAATTGTAGCTGAAGCACTTTTATCACAGTATAAACACTGAATCCATTGATATATGTCTGATGAAACTTTGTGACTTCTTTATGGAAAAAAAGCAAAATCTCAGTCATGGCAATTATCCTCTAGCCCCAAGGGAGATTTAGTTATGTTACCATCAGGGCAGAGAGGAACACAATCTCTGCCAATATGTGCAGGCGTATATACTCACATATCTATGTGCAGGACATGTAGTAGGTGTAACAGGACCTTTCATGCTGTCATGAATGTGTGTACTAATATAAGTAATTTGATCACAGAATCACAAAATTGTTTAGGTTGGAAAAGACCATTAAGATCATCAAGTCCAAATGTAAACCTAACATTGCCCAGTTTACCACTATTTCATGTCCTGAGACAAATCTACATATCTTTTAAATACTTCCAGGTATCGTGACTCCACCACTTCTCTAGGTAGCCTGTTCCAGTGCTTGACAATCCTTTCAGGGAAGTAGTTTTTCCTAAAATCTAGCCTTAAACCTCCTGTGGCACAATTATTTGAGGCCATTTCCTCTTGTCTCCTCACTTATTACCTAGGAACAGAGACCAATACCCACTCTCTACAACCTCCTTAAAGGTAGTCATAGAAAATGATGAGGTTCAGCCTTTTCTTCCCCAGACTAGACAGCCCCAGTTCCCTCAGTCACTCCTCATAAGACTTGTTCTTGTGATGTTTCTTAATCAAGGTAATTATGCTTAGTAAGCTATATATTCTGAGTAATTTCTATCAATTCTGTTCCATATATTCCATAATTTTATGAATGTTTTTAATTCGTAATCCTACGGCATCCTCCCTGTGCTGTGCTTAAAGCAGAATTTTCATATCTGCGCTGTTTCATTTATTGTTAACTAATACTGCCTTCTTCCTATTTTTGCTCTCTCTTTTTTTTTTTTTTATATTAGAGGAGGTCCTGAAGACTCATATTGCTCATTGGTGGTCTCCTGATGGCACTAGGTTAGCATATGCAACAATTAATGCCTCCAGAGTTCCCATCATGGAGATTCCGGTATACGCTGGCAACCCTTACCCTACTGTTAAAACATATCATTATCCAAAGGTAAGGGAAAATAAAACAAAAAATCCTGTTCTATTAAAATTCTATTTTTTTTTTCCAGTAGGCTCAGGAGACAGTATAATAGTGCACATTCATAAGCAATGAAAATAAACGTATCTAAGGGAGATCAGCTGTTCCCAGTGAATGTAGTCTTCATTACTCTCTAGCTGCATTTGTAAAATTGCTGTTTTCTGATTCCAGTATTAGTCATTCTAAATATAAAAATCAAATCTAAAAATTCTTGCTTTGTATCCACACAAAAGCAATTATGCTTCCATGCAAGATAGATGTCTGAGAGTTTGGAAGCCAACGTTACTATAGTCAGGTACATTTGCTTTTATACAGAAGGAAAATGTAGTATTTGGGCTTCCTTAGAATATCCAGGATGGCCTAATGTCGGAGGAGATAGCCTGGGCTTGGTTCCTGAGCATTGCAAAAACCACAGTAAAAGACAGACAAGACTTAGCAGCCACCTTCTCCCTGATCGCAGAGACTTGTACAACAATCCTGCAGTGGAGGCACAGCACCAGTGCAGCTCCCTACCAGTATCTATACACTGCTGCTCTTATTGCTGTGATTTTCAACCATAAGACAATACACAACTTTACTGCACTGTCATTTCTTCTGGGTGTCTTGCTTTATGCGCTGATTACCTAACACCTCGCATGATGAACCAAATCGAACTATTATTTAAAAGGTGAGATATCCACTTATATCCAGGTTTTTTAGAAGGTAACAGTGATTCAACAGGGGATGCCAGTATTTTCCTATGACTGCTGTCATCCTGTTAGAAAACCTTTTATCAAAATATACATAAAATTGCAATTTACCAAGGCTGAAGTCATCCTAAATTATCCTAAGTAAAATTACCCCTTGGTTGTGCCTACCAACCTCTCCACATTCCTGTGCCACATCCCTACAGCTGCAGTTTCCTTGTGAACAACCACAGCAGTCCAGTCCATAACCCTATATAGTGCTTTTTTAGTAATCCATGGGGATGTAACAACAAAACCATTCTGTGTTGTATAACGTATGGTCATTTATTCTTATTTTAAAATCCAGGCTGGAATGGAAAATCCAACTATTTCTTTGCATGTGATTGGTCTGAATGGACCTACCCATGACCTGGAAATGACTCCCCCTGATGATCAGAGAATGAGGTAGGTATTGTCTTGCTCTGGGGTGCTGGGCCCTGCTTCTGTCGAGCATTTAAATAATTTCCTGACTTTTTGAAAGATCATTTTATCATGTCTTTCTCTGCCCTGATAGAGGAGTTTCATTTTGTGTAAATCTGTTTAAAATTTTTCAATTTTTTTTCTTCTTACACGTACTTTTATAGAATATTATTAGATTTTTACCTGAAATTGTCTTGACCCAGATTAACTTCAGTGTAGGATTCCTTTTAGAGAACTTGGCAGAATGTCCCAAAATCCAGAACACATTTATTTCACATGTAATCGCAGATATTGCAAGGTGGATGTTGTCTGGAGCCTGTGCGAAAGACCATGAAGAAAGAGGGCAGCCCTATAATATGGCAAACACGAACTCAGTGCTTCGTTACATGAACACAGGAATGAAACCAGGCAGATATTATCCAGTCTTCATTAAAAATAAAAAGGAAAGATCTTTGCTGGTTTTTAAGGAAAGTATATTTTAGAAGTTGGCCTGCAATCCAGCCAACTACTTAGACACCCATTTCTAATTAAGTAAGTGCTTAAGTCTACATTCAGCAAGAGTTTAAAAGTTTGACTTGGACTCAAAGTGTGTGGCCAAAGCTTAACCTAATTTATGGGCCTGTGAACACTTGAAAGGAAGATCACATTGTTCAGGAAAGAAGCAGCTTTAGATAACGCATGGCACACCTCCCTGCAAAACTCAGAGATTAGAATCCAAATCCAGATTTCAGTAACTTTGATTTAAACTTGAAATAGCTTTATAGCAGGCCAAGAGAAATCAAACTTTGCTTGTACATCTCAGCTATCCATATTGACCCCTCCAAATGTAGTCCAGCAAGATTATCCTTCCCAGGCACTTCAGTTGTTCTTGTAGGAGCCTGCACACTCACCTTTTTGTAACTGATTGCTAATTTAGACTGCTGGATTTGTAATTCCAGTGCAAACAAAGCCAATGCAACAGGACAGCTTGAAGGGCACAGGGAAGTTCAAGGGTGATCTTCATTTTGTTTGGTAAAAATATAAGGCCCGTGTGTAGGCTGTGTAGAGGATGCTAAACCAGTGGGTTTGTTTATGGTGGG
>WAAB01013532.1:0-46222 GCA_013389865.1 Piaya cayana | reverse complement strand
CTTCTGTCCTTAATTTGGACCCAGAAGTACTCGTAGCTACTCTTCAATGACAGCTCTGTACATTCTATCCCTTTCCTGAGATAGAGAGCACCACCTCTAGTCCTCCTTCTCAGTCTGCCCTTCTGAACTGCATGTAGCCATCGATAGCCACACTTTCTGCCTCTATAAAAAGTCAGGCAAACACTAAACCACAGGAAGATTTTTTTTTTCAGTATTTGTGAAGCGTTAGCAGGAACCTGCTGGCAATTCAGATAAACAGTCATTTTGACACTTTAATATACTATACTGATGTCTTCCTTTAATTAGGTAGTTTTCTCCTGCTACTAAGTAGTATCCTATTGAGACTGCTGTTTCACTGTCTGCATGGCCTTTGGATCGATGAAGCCACTACTTGATCAATATCCAGACAACACTACTCTTCAGATATTTCTTCTTTCCCATGTCACCTTTTCAAGCCCCAGCATACCATTCTGAGTTCCACTTCTATGAGCTGAGCATTATTTTAATCAAAGGCTTCACAGGTACAGTGCTGTTGCTTTGACTTTCAAAAAGCTGTGGTAACTGAATGCTTAAACATGACAGGCAAGACATTTTGATAGAAGTCAATAACTTGCATGAAACAGAAATGAATTGCTGCCTGTTACTCTCCAGTCTACACACAACCACAGTGTAGGCGATCAGCAAGACAGAAATGTAGTTCACCTTAGTATGTGTCATTTAACCATTATTTTATTTCGAATATCAGTCATGCTGAAGACTTAGTACAGGAGCACTGCAGGGCTTTTTCCTGCCAAATCAGCTTAGCTGGATCCTGTGTAGAACTTGGGATTCAAATAGTCCTTTCTGTGCAACAGCCAAAAGCAGCAACTAGCACAAATAAAAAGCGTTGTACTGAGATGGTGAGAAACACATATGAGCAGAGTCAGCTGACATGAAGAGGATCAGTTATAACCCCAAGGGTCAGTTGCTGCCTTCACTATTTCCAGTTCAGCATACAGTGGAAAAGCATACGCTGAAGCTCAGCTTTTCTAAGAGACAGAAATGTCAGGCTTTGGATTTCTCCTTAAGTGTATCAGATGCTAGGAAAAATGTAAGGGTTGAAATTTCACATGGAAGCAGCTCTTTTCATGACATTTCTTGAGATACACAAATTAACGCTACTCTGAATGCTGACTGGTGCTATAGGATAAGCAGAGTAATTAAGACAGAAAAAAAAATAATGGAAATTTCACAAGGCTTTCCTTCATATAGCCCATTAAGTCAAGCACTGGCAGGTGCCAGTATTAATTCTTCAGTTCCTTCTCCTTTATTTAGTTTCAGAAATAAGTCTGACTAAACAAAATTGAAAAGAAGCAATAGTGGAGGCTGCAAAGGCTTCATAATTACACTAGAGGGAAACAGATGAGAAAGCGCTGACTACATATTATAACATCTGAGATCACACTAATTCAAAGAACTGCCCAGTCTGGAATGTACAATAGTGAGAGATGGAAAGAGAAAATTAGCAATTTTAAAATAGAACCACTAGTGTTGAACAAAAAGAGCACTTTCTAATGTATTTCAGTGTACATCAGCTAAAAATGTTCTTTCCCTGACACTTGAGGAGCAGAGGGACCTTAAGTGACAGCAAGTCTCTACATCCACCAAGGTTTAAAAAAAAAATAATGCAGGGGGTATGGGGTGAGGGGCAGGGAGAACAGAATCAATCAAATCACATGCCTGTGGGTCAGCTGGGATGTCAGCACATTTGTTAAGATTTCACTACCAGCCATCTCAAATTTATCTCCACTGATTGGGCACTGAAACTGTCATAGGGCAGATTGTAAACTTTCTCAAAATACCTCAAGCCTCCTGTAAAGCAAGGAGTTCATCAAGAGAAGAGACGTTTTCATATATCATGCCAGTCAGGAACCCATGTCACATAAATCTGCCCAAACTTTTAGCCGTGCAAGACAAAATTTCTTTTCTTTTTGCTGTCAGTAAGCAACAGAGATATAAAACACAGGAAATGATCCTATCTTATGCAACATTGCACTTCAAGGTCCTTAGTTAGTGGTTTAATAACTCTTCAGCCTAAGTAACTATATTGCCTAAGAGTTATCTTCAATGGCAATCTTGTACTGATCTCATTATTCAAATTTGCTGTTGAAAAATTGTCACACTTTCTACCCTTTGGTCCAGGTTTGAGTTTTTGTTCAGGACTAAAGTTAATTTATCACTTTCCTTAAGCATCTTTGCATAAACTGTTCTATATAATTAGTATCTGCAGGTTTAGAACACCATAACTTTTCTCCAAACTAGGCATCCTTTGGATGCTTCAAGAATGCCAAAAAGCCCCGATTTTCTTGTAGAAGTCACATATGCTTGCAAATGCCCTCTCCTCAAGGAGAAGTGAGGATGGATCTACTCAGAACAATGAGCCTGGGAAGATGTGCCAATAATTGAATATTAGGGATAAACTGCTTAAAGTATCAACTCACATCATGGGAACTAGAGTTTTGATTTGCTTGCTGGATCAAACATTTTCACTCCCAAATCAACAACTACAAAACCAGGAACAATAAAAGCGAGTCCATCATTGTTAGTGACTCAAGTCTGAGTCTCTCAGCATGCCACCCAGTTTCATCCATTTTGCAGCTTTAAAATAAGGTCTTCGGATGCCTCTGAGGTGCCATGTAATGTTAGTTGAAGGCTTAACTATTTCTTAATATTGAAAGAGTTTATCTGTGAAAATCCCTTCCTGTACATAGGGTGTTTATTAAACTACTGAATTTTACAAGAAATAGTCTGATTTATTTGAACTCTACTAAACTTAATACACTGAATCACATTCGCTTATGTGGTCAAATGCCACAATTGGATATTCTCATGGATTCTGCATAAAGGATATATCCCTTTCAATCATTTTGCAAAGTTATAGAAATATGTAGCATCCAGAGTCACAGAAAATCAGCCAAGCTTACAAAAATTTAGCTTCCAAAGCAAAAACTTTTCCTGATAGACTACATTTTATCTTACATTATGTACTTAAAAAGCAAAAGCATTACAAAATTCATGTGGCCAGCAGCTGAACTTTGAGAGAAGATATTATCCTTTTATATGAAATAACTTTATCAAAACCAGTTTGATCATATGTGTGTGTCCCAAAATGCTGAAATACTCATAACAAAATTTACAGATAAAATGTTATATATTTTACTCAGAAGCAGAAAAGAAAACCACCACCACCAAGAAACATGAATTTTAAAATTTCAAGATCAGTTCATTCAAATCTAGAATTCAGCTTTGCTTGAAGTTAGGCAGAGCTCTTGCATACAAAATACTTTTTGTGCATGTGTTGCTTCTGTGATATACTTGGCAGCCAAGAAAGACAAGGCATTTCTGAGAAGATGACTCTCTGTGTGCAAGGAGAATCTCCCAATTTCTGCCAGACAAAGCTTAAAGTAAAGCTTAACAAACTAACCTCTCCCCAAAAACCAATCTAAAAGTGTAGGTAAGAGAAAAGTGAGACTAAATGTACTCCTTTATTCAGACCTGTTCAGAAAACTACTTCAATGAGGTACTTTCAGAGGGGAAAAAAAAATAAAATAAAAAAATATCCAACACCACAGCGCTGTCAATCTACAAAGGCAGTCTAACAATGAAAATTAAAGGAATACATATTGCAGCCACATAATGACATTTTCTAATCAAGATTTTCTGTATGAATTGAAAGACTATTTCTTCCAATTTAAGGTTTTCAGGTTTGTATGATAAAGTTCAAGGTTTCCATTCATAATTAAAATTTCTACCAAGAAGAATATTGTAGTGGTGTAACTGATCTTTGGAATACTATTTCTAACTAGCAGGAGCCACATTTCTACACAGAGAGTTATACCTATGTTACCATGAGTGTTTCCACTACTTTGCAAGTCTCATATGAAGAAAATGCATTCTATATATTCCACAGATGTTAATAGTCTATGCTTCTCAATGTGTTCATACCCTGTGCCCATATCCTTTCTAACAAGGAGAATGCTATTATTTACTTGGCCTTGTAAAGGTAAGGTTGCCTTTCAACAGAAAACAAAAAATACTTATCCACAAAGCAAACAAGTCTCACAGTTCAGCACAAGCACATTTTTTTAAATTTTTTACAGATTCATATGCAGGTCCAAACTGATAAAAGTCCTTACAATTCTTTTCAAAAGTTACATTTCTAAGTTGGTAGCTAGCTACCATCAGCACATTTTTATAAATGCTTTAAAATAAGAAGTTAAAAGTTTTTCTCTTTCATACCAACTGTCAATGGTAGAAACTACTACAGACCCCTTGATATCATGTATTTTACATCTGACATAATGACAACTCTTCTGATGTTTCAGCTGAGGCTCTAGCTTTCCATCGAGTATTTACATCAGAAAGCCCCTGTGGACCTCTAAAGAGTCAACTGAAGAAAGGCCATGTAAAACATATATTCAAAGGCTTCTAAACATCAATTTAATTTCAGTTTGCAGTGTTTCATGTATACCCGCATGATGCCGCTCTACTCTGTGGCTGTGGGTTGCTTTGCATGTCCACAGAGAGCATGGCCATCAACAGCCCTCTCCCCCACACAACAATGAAAAGAGATTGCTTTAAAAATAACCATTTGTACGGTGGGCTACTTTTTGGAAGCTCATTTTTTTAACCAAAATTGTCTTCTTAGGAAAAAGTATGTAATGACAACCACATGGAAAACGCTTGAATGGTCCAGCTAATTATCAGCTATATTAAAATTGAATTTTCATCCAATTAGGCCACTCAAATGGAATCCCACTAAATTGTAACCTAAAGACATGCATTCTATCTCGCTGTAGTCCAGTGAGCAGATAAAATGCACTGCACTGCTGCTCCTGTCCTCATTACAGCAGTGAGGCTGCCAAGTTAACAAATCACACAATGTAGTAAGATTTCAGCCTCTGATGCTGAGAGGAAAGAAGATGGATTTTATGTTGAAAAGAATGAAATAATATGTGTTAAGAAAAAGACCTCCATGAAAGATCCAATTTTTTTTCTTATTTTTTCTCCCCTCGTGTCTATTACTACTGCACTATCACAGGTACCACTATATCATGCACACACTGACATGTGCATACTCTGCATCAAAATATCATCCTAATGTTGTCAGATTTATAACACAATAGCGTTTTTTTTCTATTAATGACTGACACATCTTTCATAGCGAGTCATATAGTTATATGTATCCCATTCAAAATATGCTTCTTCTAAACATCTGCCTAAATGGATGCAAAATACGAATTCTGGGTAGATTAAATATTTAACTGATAACATGCCTTCTTTGACGCAAATGAAGGACTACGGTGCTCTACCATGTTGGCCCTTTCATAGACTATCTTAAATAGCTGTACAGAATATAAGGTCTACTGTATTGCAAGCAAACACAGTGGTCTTTATATGATGAGCACCATTGTACTAATGAATGTTTGCTTTAGTAGCATTTATTCTACAGGAAACTGGGACACAAACAAAAGCTTGCACTTAATGCAATTCCAGTAGCAAGACCTACTCCTGCAACTGAACAACACTCTAGTATCATAAGCCTGAAATAATGTCCTATAGTCCTAACTAGGTAACTCTATGCTTTTTTACCATCTCTTTAGTATTACCTCCTTCAAAAGGCTGTGAATCTGCAAAACCATGCAAATGTTTGATCTTTGCCCCTATAAGTGAAGAGGTTCTCCACTATTTCTTAGACTCAAGGAACAAAGAAAAGTATCCTCAATGCCCCACTCTGGGTCCTAAGCAAGGTGTCACAGAGCTGCAGTTTGGGCACATACTCTGTGCAGTTCCAGAAAGATCTCTCTCCAGCACACTGTTCGAGTCCTCTACTCAGTGAAGCAGCCACTGTGTTCCACATAATTATTGCTTGTTAAAATTGAATCTATGTCCAATTACTTCATCTGAGAGGTCAATCCTTAACCTGTAATCAAACATTATCCATCTGTATTGATCAGGTCTAGGAAAAACAATGTGTTTGGCTACTCCTGTCAGAGCTAAAGAATTGAAGTTGTTGATTCAACATATTGAGATCTTGTAAGGCACACAAAAAAAATTACAATTTGAAGCCCAGCTATCACAGGTAGAGTCTTTTAACCTCTATTGACTAAAACCAGTCATGCCAAACTTGCTGTAAAGAATAACGATGGTTTATGGTAAATCTTAGAAGTGTAATTTGAAAATCTATAATTTGTCTCAATTCCAAGTTAGAAGAATGATTTCTCATCAGCTCAACAAATAGTTTAACATTTTGGCTTCTGGAAATGAACATAACACCTACACAGTACCTCTTTCAAGAATTACAGCCATTTAAAGAAGTTATCTAAGATATCTAGTGCCAGGACAACTGGAACATTTGCATTTAAGACAAACCACATGTGCTAAGAAAAGTCTCACATATAGCAAAATAGAGAAAAAAGCAAAAATAGAGAAAAGAACAACTCATCATTACATATTACATTAAGTGGAATTCAGTCACACCACAATTAATGCTGAGGCCATTACTATCCATTCAGAAGCAACAGTGTGGTACGACACACGGGGGATTGAGGGGATTTAGCTCTCAAAAGGATCCAAAAGAGCCAGCAACTCAGCCATACAAACCTCAGCAATTTATGCAGGAAACTATTACTTCTCATCTGTAAAAGAGAAAATTAAAGGAAAAATGCCAGATAAAATAAAATCATTATTACATCAATCACTGCACTTGGGGCACAACCCTATGCGGTGCTACAAACTAGGAGAAGACTGGTTAGAAAGCTGCCCGGAGGAGATGGACCTGGGGGTGTTGGTTGACAGCCGGCTGAACATGAGCCAGCAGTGTGCCCAGGTGGCCAAGAAGGCCCATGGCATCCTGGCTTGGATCAGAAACGATGTCACCANCAAGCTCCGCCAGGGGACATTCAGGCTTGACATAAGGAAAAAATTATTCACTGAAAGTGTTGTTAGGCACTGGAACGGGCTGCCCAGGGAGGTGGTTGACTCGCCTTTCCTGGAGGTATTTAAGGTGCGGGTGGATGAGGTGCTGAGGGGCAAGGTTTAGTGTTTGATAGGAATGGTTGGACTCAATGGTCCTGTGGGTTCTTTCAAACCTTATGATTCTGTGATCTAAACAGCCATTTAAAAAAACCAATCCCAAACCATCACCTATGACACACTTCACATTAGACTCTTGCACAAACCATTTCAGAGAAAAAAAAACAAACACAAAAGATGTTTCTCTTTTACAAATGGAAAAAAACCCCAACCTAATGCAAACAATCCCCACAATTATAAAGGACGTTTTTACATCAAGCAAGTTGCCAGGATCAAATACTTAATTTTATCATAAAAAGTGCCTAGAGAGATGTTAGCACAACTTTCCCACACTACAAGAAAAGCTTTTAAAAGTTACAGTTGGGCAGTAGTACAAACCACTTCCTGCTAAGCTGCTTCTTTTCAGTTCTGCAGTATAACCTGGGAACTAAGTTGAGAAGATTCTGGAATACACTCTGAAAATCAACTATATTAAGACTTTCCCAATTAAAAACTATTATTGTTCAACTCAACTATTATTTACAATTCCAGCAATCTAACAACTACAAAACTAAAACCAGGACTTAAAAATTAAAAAAAAACCAACACAACATCTCCCCAAAGAAAAAAAACCAAAAAAATGCAAACACAAAAAAATCAGCTCTACATTGATTTAAAAGGCACCCTCCTCACTCTTCTGGAATATTTTATCTATGTGACAACTTACTGAAAACAGCGAAGAGATGTTGCCTGAGAACAAGAGGAAGAGATAACAATTCTCCAACTAGATTTAGATATTCTTGTTTATGAACACAGTTATAAGTTAAAATATATTTTAATAGTAATTACTTTTTCCAATTTGAAATCATGAAAGCCTGTTGAACATTTCTGTAGATGGTACTGGAATATATATGCAAAAAATATTACACCAGGTACTTGGAAATTCATGAAGGCTAGACTGTGGCTCATCTTGTGTCAATAACCTAGTCCTCTCATGTCCATGTTAGCCATCTTATACTTTTTATCTTGAGAACATAACCAGTAAAAGCAAGACTACTGGTGGACTTGGAACCAAGAAACTTTCTTTTTGATTGGTACTCTAGAAAATACAACATGGAAACAATACTTAACTTCACACACAAAGTAACAAGCCAAACAAGAAAGGCAACAATTTTGGTTCCGTTATCTGGTTACTTTCTCCTGAGTTTTCATAATGTGTTTAGTCACCAAACTTCCTCTAAGGCAGAACTACTTTGATGCAATACAACACAAACCAGTGTAACAACCCTTTTTTTAGCAAGCAAAAGTAAATACCTAAGTCAGACTGCAATTCTGTCACGTGCCGTCTTTCCCAAAAGGGTAATTGGATACAAAAAATGGAGATTGTCCTCAAATAAAGGTTTTTACTTTCATAAATTTAAAATTAGGCATCAATTACTAGTCAGTCATAGTCATTCTTCACAAGACTTCAATAGAAAACTTATTAAGGTACCAAAATCCTAAGGTATCTTATTACATAATGTAATTCAGAAGTAATTTTGCAAAGAACTAAATACAACTCAAGTACATAACTTACAGGTGAACTCCATTCCGTATATAGCTTTGGAATAGACATTTTATGTTAAATAAAAATCAGAAAAAGTAAACATCATAATCCTTAGGAGCTCACCTGTCTCTCTCAAATCTATGTCAACTGGGTGCTTTCTTCAGCTTTTAACTGGAAGAAAGATACTTCAACTTCCTCAATAGATACTTTAATGCAAATAATTTAAAAGAAAGAGACATAATGATTTGAGTTGTCATTACAGAACATCAGTGAAGAAGTGATTTTTTGTTATTTATCAGTAGAGAACAAAGAGATCATCATAACCACTTTCGTGCCAAAGACAGTACATTCAAAGTAGCACAGGTCTGATTGGATGGTGAGCACCCTGGTGTCAGGATGATGCTTTAATACCTGCAACAAGGCCACAGATAAGGAAATGGGAAGAGTGTAAATAATACTACTTTGCATTTTCTGTCACTTTTCATCTATGCATCTTAGACACATTTATATAAGCGGTATTGGTCTTACATTGCATATGTGGTAGCTGAGACACCATGTGTATGAATAATGCGTATAAAGTTATGTATTAAGTCAAAGATGGTACAGGGGAGCCAAGAAGCTTCTATTCCTGCTTGACAGCTGCAATTTATCTTTTCACTGCCTTCTCCTCTCTGTCACTTCTATGTCCTAGAGCTAAAACTGGGTTTTCAGAGGGACTCAAATCTAGCTACACTACTGCCAACAGCCTCACTTCAGATGTTTGAATATCTTATGAAAATTAGCTGCTGCAAATAGGAAATAGCCAAACAGTATATGCGCTTAATACAGCAGAATTTAAGTGCTTGTATGACATCAGTAAATAAATAAAGGAATGTTTCTTGATTCTGACTAGAATGGTAAGGTACTGACTTTGGAAGGAAAAAAACCCAAACAAAACAGCCTTAATGTCTGTGTGCTGAAGACAACATTTACTACTGCCACCCAGTGAAACAGTAATTAATAATGGTACAGATCATGTAAGTTATGCAAAAAGTACTTTGACAGAATATTGTATTGTTTGGCACAGAGGCTTTGTTCAAATATAGATTTACCGTGTCATATGTCCACACATGTTTCCAAATTCAGCAGTTCCTACATGTGACTCCAATGATAAGGAGTAAAGAAACTATGCCAATTAAACACACTATTTCAGTCATTGCAAAACTTGTACAACATATGGCTATCAATTTACTCTGTATCAGTTTCCAAAACTGTATGTCTCAGAATCATTTCTGCCTAGTACTGCCTAGTACCTCTGCTGGATTTCTTCTGCTGTATGACATGTAGCAATTGAAGGCAGTGCAAAATGAATACAAATCAGTATAAAAATACTACCTGTGTCATACTATTCACTCTCTTCTTCATGGAGTTAATAATGACATAAAATGCCTGGTATGTGAATATCACCCCCCCCGGTATCTATAGGTTAATAATGCTTCTTTTTCCCCTTTTCATTTTCCTTGAAACAGAATTTACAGTGAAGCAAAATGCTGATAACTGAGGGACCAGATGACTGAGAAGAACAATCATGAACAACAGATCTGGTATTTTCAGATTTCTTACAGTTGTCTCTGTGGGCCAACATCACCATGTAAGTGTTTGGCAAATTGCTCAGTCTTAAGAGTCTTGACAAGTTTCTATGCTGCAGGACAAAACAACATTCTAGGTAACAACACTGTTGGACACCGATAAAAATCAAATAAACATAAAATCTTACTATTATCTTTGTTTTCTACCTAATCTACATTTGAAGACCACTCATTAGGGAAAATTTCATCGGTATCATCTATAGAGTATTAGCTAAAATCTTAAATAAATACAGGACACCATTCTTTATGGCTTCACCAAGCAGGAAAAGAGAATAGCGAATCTTTTTGTCTTTCTCATCAGCACATTACAATGCTCAGTCAAATGCCTTGTCAAAACACCAGAAAGTGAACATCAAAATTGCAGGTAGTAATTCAAACAGAATATATATTAAGATAACAGGAAAATATTCTGTTACAACTGCTCTTGTTCTGTGAGTTAGAAACTCATTCCCCACTGACAAAACTTCTTCAAAGGCAAAGCAGCGAGCACAGGTGGCTAACTGCCTTCACCTTTCACTGCAGATTCCAGCAGCAAAATCTGAATCCCATATGATCAGAGAGCTGAAAATAGGCAACTGTTTTAAGATGTTTTTGATTCAGTCACTGCTTAGCCTCAGCTTTGACTCAAGCTGTTGCAATTCATTTTTTTGTTTGAGAAAGAGAAAAATTGCTTGAAGCAATATTTGGCTTGATTTGCCATCCTGTTCTGAAAAAAAAACAAAAAACCCTAAATTCCTGTAATAGTGAGGCCAACTGATCTTTGGAGGATTATCTCCTGCTATGCATACTCCTGCTAGGAGAAGTTCGGGAGGAGGTGTATTCATTTACCTACTTAAAATCTGAAAGCTTTTACTAAACAGTCTAGAAGATCATGGTTGACCATAAGACAACTGCTGACAAAGTAGTGTCTGATGAAATGATCAGCTAGTATAAGCCAGCATACCACTTCCAAAATTGACACAGCTTCACCATTTCCCATCTTTAATTTTCATGTTCAGTTTGAATGTACTGCTTTGGGGGTCAGAACCTTTAAACATCTCAAAATTTGGCCTGGATGCCTGTGTGTAGCACGTCTGCCTTCAGGCCACCTAGAAGAACCAAGGGGACAGGCACACAACCACTGCAAATCCACCTGTGGCTTCTACCCAATTCTCACATAATTTTTGTTCCAATCATAGGACATCTGACACTTCGAAAAGTCATTCCCTTCAGGATAGTCCTTTCAGCTGAGATCGATAGGAATAGAAACATCACTTGTCACTGCCAAAACACTTTGATTTGTACAAACTGTAGAACAGGCAGCAGAGACAAGATGACAATGAGTCCCCTGGTTTGTTTCACTAGACCCTGGCAGCCTTCATATTGATCTAGTGTTAAATCTGAGAAGCTCTCCCTAAGCCACTGTCATAAGAATGCAGACAGGCTGCCTAATGCAACACTTACCCTGAGTCTATGTAAAAAGATCTGCTTTCTAGACTTATTTTTCACAATTTCTGAGGAACAACTCACTGGGACTTCTGTGACACATGTTGTACTGAAAAAATTCCAGCAACTGAATAATGAATAACTTGAATAAAAGTGATGTACTTAATGCCACTCCATGCATTTATGGATCATGGGTACTCTTCAGATATTTTTAGCTTGCTCTGTACTCCTCAGAGAATGGAACATAATAGGTCCTGATGTCTATGTTTGCAGTTCTTTTCTTACTAGATTCTTGGGGGGATATATTAACTCCACATAATAAATACTGAGGAGGGGAAAAAATATCTCAAATGCAAGAACAGAACAGAATAGAAAAAAAAAGTAAACTAGAGGTAATTTACATCTGCAAAACAGTGTTATCATCAAGAAACAGTACCTCTGTTGATTTAAAAGCATTGAGCATATTTACTGTATTCAGGCAATATATTCTTCTCCTTTTAAAACATTCCAAAGCCAAATGAAAAGGCCTTTTTTCAGTCTTGCACGTAGTTATGCTGGAGATGCTAAAGGGTACTCTTCACAGTCTCGTTGTTCCCTACTCACATGTCAGCATCTTTTCTAGCTTTAAAAGGCTTTAAAACCAGCTTAAGCTAAAACATAATAAGGACTAACTGAAAGGTATAATGCATGTTTACCTTAGGTATACTGTAGATGCTGTACTGACTATGCACTATCATAGAACACTACTGAAGATTAATGTCCTCATTTAAGAAACAGTGGGCTGTCACTTGTGATCTATTAGTCAAAATCCTATGCACACAATTGGATGATGCACCAGTTTATTTTACTGAATACAGAGCAAATTGAGCCATTTCTCTGAATTTTGAACTCCGTTTTCCCCCAGGCATTTATTAACAAATCTTTAAGCCCTTAACCAATTATCTATAGAGAGCTGCTTAAAAGGAAAGTATAAAATTAATTAATGATGGATAACACATGATATTTCTTTCATACATTAGGTCTTATCTGTTATTTCATCTGTAAATATTATAGTACAGCTATTGTACTTCATTGACCTTTTCCATCTTTTCCCTGAAAGACAAGCAGAGTGCAGCTATTCTATTAGCCAGGACTACACAACCTTTTAAGCATATTGCTTACTGCTCAGAGAAGAATCCATACCTGACTGATAACAGTTTACTTTTAAGTCAGAAATGGTCACTTATAGCTTAGCAGAACATGATATGTTTCATTAGGAAGAAGGTCACTCTTTCTGGTTACAAACATATAAATAAATAACAACAGAAAGCGCCATGCCCCTCTTCAAAAACCTTTTAAGGGATGATTTTTAAGAGGCACAAAATGGAATGAGGACAACTGACTCCTAATGAATTTCGATGTCGATAAACATCTTGAAAGTGCCCTTGAAAGCCTGTATAAATAGTTTCGGTTTGTTTGGTTTTATAATACTGCTGATAACAAGCTGGAAAATATGAAAACTACATGTGACAGCACTTTGATAGGAATGACTTCCCAGACTGTGTTCTCACCACTACAGAGCCCCAGAAGGGATACACAATGGCAGGCTGATGACCTTTTTATCTCCAAATAGTCCCATTCACTGAGAAAAGACTAGCTCATGAACAAGGGCAGCAAATAGCATTGAAAATATGATAAAAGTAAACAGGTACTACACATCAGTTTCTTGCTGTAAACAAGTGAAATTTATCCCTATGTTTAATATGGAGAGATCCTTAGCTGCTCAAAATAGTGAAGGATGGCAACATTCTTCACCAAATCTTCACAGTTTTCTGTGCTGAAGATTTCTTGTGGGGGGACACAACCCTTTTGGATTACAAATGTTAGGCATCTAAGTAGGTATCAATACACATTTTCTGTACTGAGCAAAATATATTTTAGGCTAACTGCAGTACTTTAAGATATTCTGTTACATGATGGTCTTCCACATTTTATCTAAACACTGGTTTGTGCACATACACAACAGCAAGAGAGCAAGACAAAAGTGAATTGACAATATAGATACTATACACGACACCAGCTAGATTACAAAACAACTTTCTGGTAAAGGAAATCAACGGGGAATCTGGAATGTCCTCCTGCTGGGTCAACACATGGTATTTTACTCAGTGAATGAAAAACGGGATTGTTTCACTCTAACAAACACAGTAAGCAATGGGAACCCAGAGCTGCAAAAGTTTTCATTTAATGAACTCCGTAAACTAATCATGTTTCCATAACTCAGTCTGACAGGTTGATTTCCCACCTGAAAGAAGGCAGCTTCTTCGACCTGAAACCACCTACAGAGCTAACCACATGCTTGCTGCTGCCTTTACTTGAGAGATACAACATTCTTGGATACTGATATGGAACGAGCAGAGCAGTGGAATAAAATCAAGCAATATGCCTTGAATCATGCAACAGTATGATTGGGATTTGAAATATATCTTCAAAAAGAGAAAGGTGACCAAGAAAATTATCACAAATCTGTCCACAGAGTAATCTTCATTCAGCAGCAAAGCAACTAAAGTCCATTTAAAAAGGCTTCAGGAGAAATAAAAAGGTGTTATTTCAAAGACATCTGTAAAAAGTACAAAACAATTGTTAAGGTGCTGAAAGTAAAGCAAAATCCATCTTTAAAACTTGGGGTTTTTAAATGTAAAGCAAAGCATGACCAGCTACCTGGTAAAATAAGATGTTGCCACTCTTCACATAAGGATTAAAAACCTTGTGAGCCAAGTTAACACCTAACATAATTTTCAGAAAAAATATTGCTGAATATCAATTGTATTTAGCTAGTGAAAAATCAAGATGCTGTTTATTTATCAATTTTCTATTCAGATTTATCAAAAGTTCACGTGTAACCTCCAAACTATTTTTCAATGAGGAGTCACTATCTTCCCCATTAGAAAAAGACAGAGGTAAATGCCATGTCCTGAAGTTAAATCAAAACTTTGAAAATATGAAGTGGCTTGACTGGCTGTGCTTTTTATAACAGATGTTATTCATACTTAAAAAAACCCTGAATTCTCTTTGCTTTCCTTGCTGGACTTTGTCTCCTTATTCTTCAGTCTTTACTTTAAGTACTCCAGGAGCTTACACTTCCTATAGATCTGACTCAGGAAGCGTGTTCAAAGTATACTTCAGTTTAAGCATATTCCTACACCCTATAGTGTGAGTCATATACTTAAGTGCTATTCCAGATGATTACCCTTTTTCTCTGTCAATTTTATCCTATAGAGGGTCTTTACTAGGTAAAACACAGATCCTATTTGTGTTAATCTCCTAATTTAGAGTTTATTCAAAATGGACCAAGACAATTTTAAACCCCTCACTGCTTAAAAACCCTTGTCTTCTGTCACGTTGTTATTGTAAATTAGAATTAAGTGTAGATGAACTAAATATATTTTCAACTGCTGGTCTTACACACTTGGAAATTAAGATATCAGCAGTGAACTTTGTTGTTAAAGGCATAAAATTAAAAAGGAAGCCCTTTTTTCATCTTAGATTCCTAGAATCTGGGAAAATAAAGATCTATATTGAAATGCGAATTGATAAGAAAATGTAAAACCTGACAAAAGCAAAAATGTACAAAGTTCTGTTTGAAAATCTAAAGAGCATGTGGACATGCCTCTACAATCAAAGCACAGTTAGGAGAAGGTAATAATTTTAAATGCCAACAAGTAGCTAGCAATATTAATGCTTTTGGAGATGCAGTCACAGGCTTGGTACCATTAACCTGACAAGCACATTACCACACACACTTTAACAAATTGTGGTCTCATATTCTTATTTCATCACCTATTCTTATTATGTCACCTAGTTCTAATGTTACTATAAAGGATAACACAACTGCCCAGACAAATGCTTGGCTTCTCTCATGTGCACTGAATGCCACTCAAAAATCTCATCCACTCCTTTCTGCTAAAGCAATGGATACTCATCTTTGTCTATGCTACATTTGGTGCGTGTTCATTTTTAGGATGCTCAATTCTGTATCTTGATAAATTCAAGTGCTGTTTATCTGCTAAAAAAAAAAAAAGCAAACATTTGAAAAGTTTGTTGATTTTGTATAAAAATACTCTTTTCAGAATTCTCTGTCATCAAGCATAGCTCAGGAATGTAGCTCAAGAACTCATCCCTGACTTCTTCAATCTACTTTCTTAAGAGATTATTTCAATTTCAAATCTTCCNTGCTGTTTATCTGCTAAAAATTAAAAAAAAAAGCAAACTTTTGAAGTTTGTTGATTTCGTATAAAAATACTCTTTTCAGAATTTTCTGTCATCAAACATAGCTCAGGAATGTAGCTCAAGAACTCATCCCTGACTTCTTCAATCTACTTTCCTAAGAGATTATTTCAATTTCAAATCTTCCATTCAATGACAAATATACTTCAGCTAGAAAATCCACAGAGGGACTTCCTTTTAAACATGACAGTCTGGTCTTCCCAGGAAGAGATGACTCTCAGCTGTAAGCTTTTTTATTTTATTCTGTACAACAAATTCCAATCTACAAAATATTAAGGGAAGAAAGGACAATTAGCTGGAAAAAAAAGTTACTGCATTAAAAGTTACAAGTTTAATCACTCAGTGTGATGCTCAGTAAACATAAGCAGGGAGATCATATAAAGAAAAAAGCTACAATTACAGTTTTAGCCAAAACACTATCTTCCAGAATATCTATAACAACCTATGTTCACATTTTGTAAATAGTTAGTATGAAAGCAAGCTTGAAATAACATATCTTAAATCAGAGTTTTAATTTCACTTGGAATGCTCATGCTTTGTCATATACAGGGGACATGCCTACTGACTGAAACAACATCACATGTGCACACAGTAAAAACTTGAAGAGTAATGATTTGAGAAAAGAAAGAAATTTCTAGACCAAATACTTTTTTTTTTGTGTGTGTGTGTTTTACTGAAGTACAAAGAGCTGTCAGATGGCAGAAAAGAAGAACAAGGCGTTCAAAATATTCATGCTGTAAGCCAGCTCCAGCACTTATTTGGAAACGAAGTGATGTGAGGAAGCAGAGGGAAAGAGCATTTAAAGATTACAGGTTAAAACCAATTGTCTTGTTTGAATCTTCAGGTTTTTGACTGGGAGTAACATTGCAATGGTCTGGATAAGTATCACAGCTGCACTTCCTCAGAACATCAGTAACTCACAGATAGGCCGTTTAATCCAGAGTGCCTTCTTAAGCATTACAGAAAAAATATGTGACTTCCTGCATTCTGTGGGAACTTTGGCTTTCTGAAAGAACCATTCAGCTCATTCTCATAAATCTTCCTACCAAATGCAGAAAGCTCTGTAAAGCTTTCTTACTTCATCAAATTCATGAAGCTTTTTTCAAACAACATCTAAGTAGTTTAAGTAGCTCTCTCCTGTTCACTGCTGCTTTTGGCTCCTTTGCTTTTAAATTTTTATGCCCATGTGAAACTGCTGTATCAGAAATGGAAGAGAGCAAGTTACCTTCACCTATGTTATTATTCAGGCTTTAAGTAGATACATAGTATAAAGGATGTACAATACTACTCCCTTCACAGGCAGGGAAATATTTAAAAATTGTCTTCCATCCAGTTACCTTCTGCTCTGCCCGTAAGTATCAGCTCATGGCAATTATAATAATCAATAATCCATGAAGGCTGGATGTGAAGTCATCAGCATGGCACGTGCCTTTCCTTCACATCTTTCCTAAGCTGAAACTTACTTAAAAGCCTGTCAAAACAGCACAGTATTTTCATGGCTACAGGTCAAATTATGCATAAACCCCTGTTCTAAGTTATTTGTCACTAAGACAAAGGTGGCCAAATTGCAGAAGTGACTTTGGATTCGTAGAAGTGAAGCTGGATGATGAAGGAAACTTAGGGCAGTCAGCTCACAGCACTGTTAACAAAGTAACAAAGCTTTGTTACAGATACAAAATTTCCAGCACTGTTTCAGTAAAGCACCAACCTAGAATAAGACACTTAGCATTAAGAAATGAGAAAGTCAGTCTCTGCATCCGTTCAGCCCTCCATTAAAATTTCTAAAGGATGAAGATTATTCTGCTCTGTTTTTTGAAGTGCAAAGTGAAGCGCACTGAAATCAACATTGCTTTGGAAAAACTGTAAGCATAGGATAAATAATCAAACAAATATATTTAAAAACAGCTTTAAACAATCCAAATGTATACTGCCAAGCAAGAACAGAAAGTGCGTGAGAGTCTCAGAAAACTTCTTAAAGTGATCAAATTGATTTTGCTGAAAAGAATGACAGAGCCTATTAGCCAGTGGCAGTTGCCTTAAGACAGTTCAATGCTGTAAGAGATGTACAAGAAAAAAATTCTAGTAAACTGCCCGGAGGAGAAGGACCTGAGGGTGTTAGTTGACAGTGACTGAACATAAGCCAGCAGTGTGCCCAGGTGGCCAAGAAGGCCCATGGCATCCTGGTTTGGATCAGAAATGGTGTGACCAGTAGGTCCAAGAAGGTTACTCTCCCTCTGTACTCTGCACTGGTGAGACTGCTCCTTGAATCCTGTGTTCAGTTCTAGGCCCCTCACCACAACAAGGACGTTGAGGCTCTGGAGCGAGTGCAGAGAAGAGCGACAAGGCTGGTGAAGGGGCTCGAGAACAGGCCTTATGAGGAATGGCTGAAGGAGCCAGGGTTGTTTAACCTTGAGAAGAGGATGCTGAGGGGAGACTTTATTGCTCTCTACAATACAGAAAGGAGGTTGTAGAGAGGAGGGAGCTGGCCTCTTCTCCCCAGTGACAGGGGACAGAACAAGGGATAATGGCCTCAAGCTATGTGAGGAGAGGTTGAGACTAGATATCAGAAAAAAAGATTTCAAAGAAAGGGTCATCAAACACTGGCACAGGCTGCCCAGAGAGGTGGTTGAATCACTATCCCTGGAGGTGTTTAAGGGACAGGTAGACGAGGTGCTCAGGGACATGGTTTAGTGGCAGATAGGAATGGTTGGACTCTATGATCCAAGAGATTTTCCATCTTGGTGATTCTATGATTCTATGATTTAAGAATGTTTAAACAGGGCATGAAACAGTTTGCAGTTTTGCTGCACTTCTCAAGTCCTTTAAATAAAAAGGTAATCTATAACTTGTTATAAACAATACCAAAGAGAAAAAAGAAAGGGAAAAAAAGGAATAATTTCATTCTTTTGTCCAGCGGTTCTCAATGAATTTTCATGTGACTACATGCAAGATCATCACCTATTTATAATAAGCCCCAGCTTTAACAGTGAAAGTACACTATTAGCTCCCTGAGATCCCTGCTGGGGCTTCAAACAGCAGGTTTTGTGATTACACGCATCAGTGTGTAATGCTAACACTATCTAGAATGACTGCTATATTCCTATTTCCTTAGCATTTGTCTCATTCCATCAGGTTAAAAAACTCTAGCTTTTAATATCAGAATCTCAAGTAATTCTCAATGAACACTGCTAACAAAACTGTTAAAGAAACTGCATTTCATTCTTTTATTATAGGAAACATTTTTAATTCTAGCTCCAAAAAAAGATTTTCCTAAAACCATGGAGGGAGCCAAAGATTCATTATTTAGTAAGAATTATTGTAGAATTTTTAGTTTAGAACATCAAGTTCCCAAAGAAGGACCTCTCTAATTTATTCCGTGCTCTCCTCCACAAGACAGATGAGAGTCAGTATTTTCAGGAACAGGAGGAGTGTAGCTATGTGAACAAAGAAAACATCAGTAAGTTCCTGTATAGAGATAGCTACAGTAGCACCCTATTTATAAACTTTCTTGATCCTTTAGGAAAAAATCAGGTTAGAAGATATGTTTTCTTCCAGGGGACATTACTTGTTAAAATTAAGAGTCACCCGAAAAAAATATTAAAATACAGTTCCTCTCTTGAATTCAGTGCCCAGCAACATTGCTCAGATTTCCTCTCACAGTAATTATCAACTGAAGGATATGCCTAAACTCTAAATACTTGTACAGGGAGAAAGGGGAAAGGAAAATGGAGCAGCAGACAGACATTCTACTAGTGAAGAATAAAATAGCTCAGACCATGATGCTAGAGTCACCAGCAAAAGCAAGACATAGCAAAACCACGTAATTCCATGCCATCCCTGGAGTAAGAGGCAGCAGGCTTTTGCAGTATTTTTTCTGACTCAGACTAGTAAATAACGGCAGTGGGGAGGGATTCAAGTGTTTTCCTTCCAGAAATACAGTGATTATGCTGGCAGAAAAGTCGGGATTTTTGCAAAGTTCTACATGTATGAAAGGCAGGAGGCCTCCTGCCTTAAACCTGCCCCATTCCAACTTTAGGTGTATAGATTATGCATGAACATGGCCTATTCCCTGGAAGAGTTAGGAATGCAATCAGTCAGTGAAGATACTCAGTCTGAGGAACAAAGGTCATTAAGACACAGTGATAAAGGGTGTTTCAACAAAACATCAAAAAGGCAGGTAGCAGTGGGAAGGGCTATGAAACAGAGGGTCTGATATCACCTGGACAAGAAACAAGGAAGAAAACAACATGGATAACAGAAAAGATTTATCAACCTTACAGTAGGACCATCTTTACCAACAGGTTATTAAAAAAATTTCTTCCTTGAATCCTCTGAACAGCTTTGTTAGGACAGATGACATTATTAGCCATCCTTTTACCGGAAAATCAGCCAATTAATGGCAGCTGTAATTAGAACATGAGGGCTGTCTACAATATGATGTAAATGTGTTTGGTTTGGTATCCCATACTCTGAACTACTGCCCAGCTATATTACACATGACACACAGACATCATCTTACAGTAACAAGCCTCTCATTTCTATGGCCTTCCTCTAGTCTTCTGTATTACCACGTCAGCTCCCAAGGCCCTGAAAGCTAAACGAAAGGAGCAATCATAAGAAGACAGGTAGAAAGGAAGAAAAGGAACAATAAAGGCAGCAAAGATATGACTCAGTACACACCAAAACACGAGTGTGAAACAAAAGCATTGATCATGCCATGATCTAACCATCCATACTATATAAAAGTTTTGCAGTCTCATTTTCCTCCCATTCTGCTTTATTACAGTGGGCGAGGCTCAACATGTATCGAATATAACTAAAGAATATCTGACACCAAGAAATGAAGAGGAAAAAAAAAGCTTGTACCCACTGGAAGCAAAAGAGTTTGAAACTACAGGGAAATGGTTTAATGAGTTCCAGGAGAAAGAAATCTATATGTGAAACTGACATATCTTAGACCCCACAATAATTCTGTTTCCTTCTCAAAAGAAACAACAGAATTCAACACCTTAGACCCAGTTAAAGTACGATCAAGTGAAGCACAAAAATCCCCTGTACTGCCAGGAACTATCAATACTGAAAGAGAAAGACAGAACCAGTAGGTCTTTGTCTAATTGAAAGTGAAAACTTTAATACCATAAGCATGCTGGCCTATTTTGGAATCGTCTTCATACATTAATCTCATTTGGGAAAGTACTTAAGTACCGAAACATCGTCTCTATGAATAGATATAAGGCAAAATAAAATCTTGACAATACTTCCCTAGAAAATTCTTAGCACAGCAAAATAAATAAAACCCTCTGAAGAACATTCCTCTCTCATTTTAACAAAGACGAAAGCTGATATCTGGAGGATCTGTGTTCAGCTCTGAGTAGCTGTTAAAAATAAGGTTGTATGAAATGCTTCTGTCAAAATGCAGATCACATAACCCTTATGCTATCAGAGATTTTCCCCAACCTAGTTTCTGGTTTTATTCAAGGATTTAGGCCATTTTTATGAAAGATCATGAAACTAGTATAATGAATGACTTCATATAAAAATTATGCCCTAGTTTCATACCAATGCTTCTGCATAACCAACAAAGACAGGGAAGCACAACAGAGGTGAAGAATCAATGCATACAAGCAGTGAAACATGAACACTTTGATTTTTCACATTCCTGACTGATGAGGCTTTGAGCAATTCAGTTTATCTGTAAAACAAAACCACCTGGACTTCAGAAGGCCTCTGGGTTTTGCACTAAGGGGAAATACAGAGCACTGGCAAACAGGACACTTTGGGGTAGCTGGTCCTCCTCTCTTATCTGCAGACGTCACAGGGGCTGTCTCTGGATGGTAAACAGGACACCTGCCTCTGCCTGTGGCTAAGCATCTCCCAGAGTGGATGAAAGAAGGTGATGGCCATGGCTCTGTGTCTCAGAGCAAAGAGGTCAACTGAAAGGTGAAGTCGAGGCAACAGGAGGAGACAGGACAGCATACCAGCATGGTGTGGTGCCTGCTTTGTGTTCCCAGGATGACCCATGTAGACCATTATCTAATAAGAAACCAGTACAGACCCACAAGAAGCTTAAAAGAGTACACAGACCTCATGTACAGTCCAAGATAAGAGCAAGGAAAATTTCACCAAAACTGCAAAAAAAGATTAAACAAACCCTGTAAAAACCGGCAGAGCAAAACAGAACAGGATATGCTGGCTAAACACAAACGTCATTCACAAAGCAGATCTTCAGGTTGTGACCCCACAGTATAAGCATGGTGTATCTTCCTATTACCCGTCACATACTTTTGAAAGAATTTTGAACTTAACCAATGCAGGTTAAGTAACACTGCCTAGCTGATACCCTTCCTGTGACTGGCGCACAAAGGCCTGAGCCCAGCAGCTCCTGACACTTATTTCCTCTTCTATCATTCCCCTCCTTGATTTCCAGTCAGCATTGCAGTGTGGTTTCTCATGTTGTGAAGGAGCACTTGCTGACTCCTCTTTTTTTTAATGAGAATATCTCGAGACTCCAGTAAGCCTATTTCATAGATTCATGGAAAAGACCTGGGTCATTCCACCCATGCTTCCCCTCCCTTCTTCCCTGTTTGACCACCATCTGATTGTTCCCTACAACATATTTTTTTCCTGTTTGCTGGCCCAGTAACATCTGATTTATCCACTGCATAAAATAACCACACATAATTAATTACATGCTTTCAGTGAACGTACAGCAAACTGCCTCCCCAGAATTCAAGCTCTCACACCAGCAGACAGCTGACTGAATTCACTTACAAAGCAAACAATAATGTTGCTCACCAGCTCCTTAAATTACTTCTTGAGGCCTCAAAAATTTTTCTGTAACTTTCAGAATTTGGCTTTCTGAGGGTAAGGTTACTTTTTCCCACTGATCCAGTTTGATTTCTACCAATTTTCTACTACATATTTTACTCAGTTTCATTTACAATTTAGTTACTGAAGAAAAAGAGCAGTATCTATGTATTTGTGTTTCTTTTTCCTTCTCCTCAGCTTCTACCAGCAAGTCTGGCTGTGTTGTAATAGCAAGAAAGCATAAAATGTGTCTAAGCTATGAATAATATCTGGGGGAAAGGAAGTAGAGAAAAGAGTTTCACTTAAGAAAACTCTTGTTTGGCATTTTGTTTTAAATATTTTCTAAAGGTCAGCTACTCTTGAAGGACTTTAAAGGTTGGGTAGGAGGATCTCACTATCTGAGCAAAATAGAATATATCATAAGGAAATGAAGCAGCGCAACAATGTTATGCATGGAGAGTTTGACAAATTACAAGGTCAGTGATCATCATACTTCACCCGCTCCATTTTTGCACTTACTATTTACATTCCATATCAAAAAACCCCATGCAAGTCTCCTAACATTTCTTTTGCTGCCTTGCACAGTCCTCTCTCCTCCTTGTATCAGCCAGGAGTACCAAGGCCATAGGATCTTTGACTCATCGGTGTTTGCTCCCAAAAGTAACCCTGGCTTTCTTGAGAGGCACCTTTCCCTCCATCAAAGGTACAACAGAAAAAGAGTAGAATGAGGCAAAACAGCAAACCCCTACTTATGTCTGACATTTTTGGCAAGCTCTGTTCATTGTAGGTACTATCCAGTCACAACAGAAGACATAGACTGCCGCAATACATTCTTCCATGTCCAGCAACACGTGCCCTGGCCGTCATTTGGGGCTCTAGATAAGCATTTGTAATGGTTGGAGCGATTTGCATTCAAGCCTTGGGGAAATAAATCCAGCAGTGCAAACCTGGAGCTGTTAATTCTGTCTGGAGTTAATGGAGAAGATCCCAGTTAATAGCTGCCAATGTTTCAGTATTGGTCTTTACCTCTTTTCCTGCTTTTTTCCCCACCAGTCTTCTGAATCTAGCTCTAAGTATGAAAACAAGCACGTAAACTGAAGTACATGAGAGAGTCAAAAATATCCATGTCATTCTCTCTCACATTTCAGCTTGCAGTTCACTTTCTGAGGAAACAAGAAGTAGATAACCCTCTGAACAAGAGGATAGTCTTGCACAGATGCTAGGAAAGCTTCCCACAATCCAGCAACCTGAGGGATGTTTAGAGTAACCTCAAAAACAACCAGAAAGCTCTTAAGACAGTAGGTTTCATTCTCTTTGCAATACTAAATAAAAATTTCTGCACCTATAAACTCTTGAATAAACTGCATGGGATAAAATTTGTATGAAAGAAATCACTATACCTCAGAAAAAGGAAACAACAGTAGGCTGACTGACAGTAGGTTAACGGAACAGTTCCTATTACGTTAGGAAAAGATCTGTTCTCAACATTCCTCTTGGGATGTCATGTGTCTCAAAATATGCACCTCCATTTATGAATGGGGGACTGGCCTGCTTCTTAACAAAATAAGCCCTATCTTCTATGTTCTTCAAACCTCCAAAGAAGAAAGAGCTAACGCTAAATTAGAGTTGGACCAACAATTTCCACCAAAAGGCTGACACAAGAACACACATATGTTGACTGATCTGCCTCTCAGTTATCTTCTCATTTTGTGTCAAGAAAAGCATTATGTATGTAGCTTTGCATACAGGCCAGGGGCAAGTTAAAAAAAAAAAAAATCTTACTGCCTATAGGCATACAAAATACTTTGATATCTCAGTGATATTCTCAATGAATATGAACCTGCCCTTTGCAAGCTTGTTTCACTCAAAGCCCTGAAAGAGCTTTCAAATCCAGTTCCGAATCTGCCTAGTCCTCAACCCGCAAATGACTATATATTGGTGTGCCTCTGACTGTAAATGTACTTAAATAAGAAAACAAATTTGGAGAGTTTGGGGCAATGTCAATGATAACACAGCATGTTTGAGGATGGGAGGGGGAATCTATGAGACTCTGTGATCTTTACTCATGTTTTCTAATTATACTTTAGAAATACTGATAAACAGCCCTTTAAGCTTACCATCTCCTTCGCTTCAGTATTTGAAAAACTTTAATGCTCAAGTCCATTGTTTGAGTTGCACAGTGAGCTAGACTTCCCCCTATTTTGTTAATGCCATCTGTGGAAGAAAGACCCTGTGTAGTCCAGATTATCAAAAATTCTACTTCCCCAACTGTTAAAACCAAATAAGATACATACAGCATGTGCAGGCTGTCTTTGAGGACAGTCTTGTCTTTGAAATGAATAAGATGCAGTGCAGGATGACAGACGCTGGCTTTTATAAGCAAATGGGAAGAACAGCTATAATTAAACTGTTTCTTGAGTATAGTCATCGTACTTCATGTCCAGACAGGCCAGATTTTTATGATTTACACTTTATAGGTTTGGTTGGGGGATTTTTTGGTGGGTTTTTTTGGTTTTTTTATTTCCAAGATTTTCCCGGCTATCAGCAAGGGCTTTTGAAGCTCATTCAAAACAATAAATATTTGGAAGTGCAGCCTGTGCTCTACTAATCAAGCCAAGCACTTATTTATAATGTCACTGCTTGACTCTAATCTTCCCCAAAGCCTTCCCTTTTTTCTTTATATGTGAGACCTGAAACTGGCCTTTATTTTTAATAGACCATGAAACCAGGACCTGATCTCTCCCCATTATACATGGGGTCATTTCTGACACACATTCTCTTTTTGATGAATTCAATCCATGTTACAGCTCTCAAGAGACTAACTGCAGTTACAGCATAATCATAGCAACTAAGACTTACTCTCGAGTCCTGAAAAGTGGTGGTTCCCCCACTTTGTTTGGATAGGGTTTTTTAATTCCATTCTTTCTTAAAGAAAGTAGTGTGTAAAAGGAATAATAAGTATTCACATTATTATTTGATGGTAATTGTTCTTATTTCATAAGCCTGAAAATCCTTTCTTTTTCATACACCAAAACCCTTTCAGATCCTCTGAGCACAAATGTACTGGATTAACTTCTATCATGCACTTCAGGAATCTCCAGGCCAAAAGAGGTGACATAAGCTTCCACTGAAAAGTCTCTAGGAAAAAAAAATTTATGGTTATTCACAAGGGGTAACTGCAAAATCTTCCAAAAATGCAAGTATGCCAGTAACTCCTGCTGGGATCAGGAGTATCACTTGCGGCACTGCTTTAACCACTGTTTCACCTCCACACTTGTCAATGCATAAATCTTTCATTATCGATGGGAATAACTGAATGACACCTGGGAAAAGTATTCAAGGAGGATGAAAAAAAACACCCTAAAGACTCCCAGGTTTCCTTAAACCAGATGAATTTGAGGGGAGATTTTTCAAAATATTATTGTCAGGCTCATCTTAATATATTCATTTTATATTCAGAGCATTCTTGAAGTGGAATAAGAAATAAGGAAGTCCATTCCCTACAGTTAATGAATATGGTACCATAATTAATATGGACTGAATATTTCATTAGCAACACTGAGAACCATTGATCTCAAAAAAATATATTTGATATTTCTCTATTTCTGAATAGGAAGTCACAAAACTCATTAGGTTTCAAAAACCAGATTTCAGGTTAATTCTGGTGATTTCTTAGAAGCAGTTAACTGCTAAATATCAGCTTGTACTATTGTGGACTTCACTGGTTTAATGTTCAGGATATTAAACAATTTAGGAACAGCAACCTCATGGCATGCTCAATCTGCTTTCCTATGTCACAACTGAAGTATGCTTTGTGGGAAGAATATACCCAAACTACAGATATTATAGCCGATATTTCATCCAAATATTAATCATATACAATCAGATCCGGCAGCTTTTCTCACTCTCGCAAAGTCGTGGTTATTTAAATTCTTATTACTAGCTAGCACAATATATTTATAAATTTCTGTTCTTAGGAATCTATGATAAATGTATAGTAAAAATCTAAGGGTATCATGATCTCAGTGTCAGCTGTCAAACTTTTTGAAAGAAGAATCTAAAATAAAAACAGTCATGCATTTTATGCATTTCTTTCAAGTGATAGTTCTTAGACTACTTCTAAGATACCTGACAAAATTTAATGAAGACAAGGAAGCCCACAGTCAAACTTAAATTCCCCAGACAGATATCTGCTTTTCCAATAGAAAAAAAAAATAGGATCTGAAAATTTTTTTAAAAAAAGGAAAATGCTGAAAAACACTAGTTTATTCTGTTGCAGGATTTCTGTTTTGCTGGACTGGTAAAGCATGCAAGGTGTTCAGGGAAGTAACTGTCTTCCTGTTCTTATAAGGCATCTAACTGTTAAAATACACTGAGTCTCAAAATAAATATTAATAAAACGATATTTGTCATTGTCATTAACACAAAACATATTAACCTATCAGACAAAACCATCATTTGAGTATTGCTGTTTACTGAATATTCAGCTCAAGGTCAAATTTCAAATGTACAGATTTATGTTTCCCATGCTTCATTACAGTTGAGTCAGTGTTTATGATATGTCAGAAAATACCTCATAATGACATTTTAAAATTTCTGGTTTTCATGCAACAGCTCTGAAGAAGGTAAACAACAAAAAAAAGTCTTTGTTGTCTTTGTTACCCACTTTGCTTCAACTAGCCCACCCTCCTTCAACAGAAACTAAACCTCATTACAGTTTTAGAGAAATTACTATATGTGCATATTCATAAACATGTATACTCACACGTGTACACACAGGATGACATTTTGGGAATTAAGGTATTTCTAAAAGGGTGTTATATGAGACTATACCTCTGCTTTTCTTACTCTGTCCAGATTCTTAAATCAACAAATACAGTACAGTGTGAAGATGCAAGAGATATTATTAATACACACATTTGTTCCGAGCCTTCAAAGAACTGAAGTGACCTTCAAAAGTCGATTAGATAGAGTCACGGTTGTGTTCCTAACAGTCACATAACCAATAATGAAAGTTTAGCATCCCTGTAAGTCAGACCTACAAATTCCATTTCAATTTATATCAGAAATACACCAGGTGACTCTGTGCTATTAGGTATGGAGTCAGTCCCCAAAAAGATAGATTTAAATTTTGTTCAAAACAGAGAACCACACTGTGATCCTCTATGAGAAGCAAAAGTCAATGGAAATCCATTCATGAAGAGATAAACTTATAAGTGAAATATTTATGCCTAACTCATAATTTCCTAATATCCATATCCTGATACAGACTGATGCCAGTAGATTTTTTATTTTTTTTGTCAGGGAAGCATTCAGTCAAGCAGTTAGTCAATATTTGGTCAAATATTACAACAATAGGTTTGTTTCAAATCGAGTTCTACCTTTTCAGTTGGTCAAATTAGTCTCACACTAATTCATCCTGTCTGTTTTATTCTCCAAGGGGTACAAACTTGAGAACTTCACCGAATAGCTAAACTAAAATATGTTAAAAAAAAGTTTTATTTCTTTTAAAATTAAAACTTTTAACACTATCCCATGGGATCATATGGCTCAAGACATTGAAGTTTTTCTATCAAAAAAATACAACTATCTCTTCCTGAAGCTTTGTTCCTTGAACAGAGCAGGGAAGCTAGACACTGAAGTTCCACATCACCAGAATCCAAGCCACTAGACTAAAGCAGTGAAAGTAACATGAGCAATGGAGAGGGAAAATGGGTTTATTGGGTTAGTTTCACAACTTTTTGCCCTTTTAATTTACTGTTTCAGTGGAGTTTGGAAATACTTTATATCTAACTGTCTGGGGGTCTAATTGCTCACCTTCCATTGAAGTACATCACAAATGTGTTTCAGAAAACAACCAAGATAAGCAATGTACTGTGGTATCTACTACAATTTTCTTCTCTTACAGGAAAAATAGACAGCAGTTGACAAAGATCTACTGCATCATGTCTTGCATGTTTCCATTTGACAAAAGCAGTTTCCAGGAAATGGCCTTCCTTCAATACAAGAATTGCTGTGAAGGAGATTATTATTTTTTTTAACAGGATAGATTAAGTATGTCAGATTTATGACATATTTTACATCACTGAGCATGTAGGGATCCTTTTACTGTTGACTGGACCATTTTAAAATCATTTGCCATGATAGACATTGTAACTCAAACAGAAGTGAGCACCCCAGAGCTTCCAAATCTCTGCAGTTGCTTGTGTAAACGACTTACCTAAGCTTCATAAACATATATTTTCCTAATGAGGCTTCTGAAGCAGTGTACATCACCCACAAGCCACAGTAAGGACCAAATAATTAATTTTAAAAAGCTAATTCCTTTTTTTTCAAATGCTCTGCCCTCCAGATCAGTATATAGCCTAGTATATTCCTCCTGAGTTCCAGAACAATTACATTGTCCCTCAAATATTTAAGTTTGAGACATCTGCAGGCCAGAGGGCAACAGCAGATACCAAAGATTAACACCAGTGACTACACACAGAGGCTTCCCTCATGACCACCCTACTAACCTGTTATTTTAACAAGCTGTTACACTTTCCTCCTTAACCTGAAGCATCAGAAGGAAGCCCGGCCCCAGTAGGGCTGGCAGACAGACCTTTGACCCTTTGCCTACGGTCAGATGTCAGTTTTGCCTCTACATCTGTCCAGCACACCAAGTAATCAACTGCCTGGAGGAGGACAGGCAGGAGACCTATTAGTACCTCCACAGCCCAGGCCAGTCTGCTTGATTACAAACCCATTGAAATGAATTAATTTTTAATTTCACACTAACCTCAGCTATTATAAATCAAGCCCACCAGGTCAGAGAAACAGTCAGTGAAATATGAAACTGTCTGTCAAAGAAATGCCTGATCACAGGTTCAACTTCAGCAATCTGTCACTTAAGAGACAAGAAGGAAGCAAATTACTTTTAACAGAAATTACTAGAAAATATTGTCTTGATTAATTATGCAGTGTCAGAAAAAGCATCAAAGAAAAAATACAATACTACTTCTGAGCTCAGCAAGCATGGGTCTGTTATTCCAGCCTGTTGAATGGTTTAATCTTTTTTTTCCTTTAATCTAGCTTTCAAAAGACAGATTAAGAGTCCTTTCACAAAAAAAAAGAAAAATAAATAAAATATTAACATCACTGTATCTATGAAAGTAATACCTAGGATTTTCATAGATGCTTCTCTCACTATCCTCAGACTTCTCTGCCACAGGGAAAAGCATATAATTTTACTTTGAGATATTTGACAGGTTTGATAAAGATTTCCTTGATATCCTTCTTCTGGTCTTCTGGTGTTTGGTAACATGACACAGTTATTTATCAAACGTATTTCTACAATGGGAGCACATTTCAGTTCCATAAGAATTTTATCACATGCAAGGTACACTACCTCCTCCTAAAAATAAAAGTGGGAGCTGGAGAGGAGTGTATGTTGTTTGCTTTCTGGGTTTTTTTGATGTTCAGATCTACTGTCTTGGAAATATGAATTTAAACTTTTGTTAGACCCTGCTAGAATGAATGGAAAAGTAATTACTGTGATAAACTCAACGCATAAACCTGATTTGATTCAAATACTACCCTTTTAATACTCATATATTAGGCACCATTAAGTGATAGCATAAGAAATACAGCTCAGATGCACGTACATGTAAAATATCAGTTAATTTCAGATACAAACAGATAAAACAGGACTCAGTCTAAAGAGTCTTATGCTATTCCTCCTATACTATGCCTTCCTTTCTCTACTCTATTTTGCATTCACATCTACTTATCTTGAATGACAGTTTGCTGCAAATAATGTTATTTTGCTTCTTAAGAATAAATTTCATAACCAATATTCTTACAAATGTAAGAACTTGTACAAGAAGTATTCTACCAAGTAAGAACAGACATCCACAAAGAAGTCTGTCCTTACTGGAGACTGCCTCTAATTGCCTTTGCCTAACGAGAGTATGGCAACAAGACAAATGTTTGATGCTTCCTCAGAATATTTTCCTGGACTCCAGCTATTTCCAGGAAAAGGATTTCCTGAGCTAGAAAAGGTGCTTTTGTATTTAATAACCTTTCACTGACATCTTTTCATACATCTTTTTTTTTTTTATACAGTTAATTTTTGAATCCATTTATGTTTTCAGCTACCACAGACTCAGGGCAAGAAGTACCATAATCAAAGTGCAATAAGACAATGATAAAACAGGTTAGAGTAAGGAAATACCCACAGATGTCCTCTAGCAATGCAAGGATAAAACCACTGCCCAAGGATAAAACACACCCCAACATATTATGCACCATTTACACTAGTTGGTAGTGTAAGAATGTGGAGACATATAAAATATAGATTATGATTATTTTCATATCACGTCACCTGCAGAACTCAGTATTCATTACTGAGAATCTAAATTACCTGAGCTTGAGAACATCAAAACAAAAAACCTTCTAAACATCAAGGTCACTATATGGCTGTCCAGCACTTTACCTAGTATACTTGGAAATCGTTTAGCTTTATATATACATTAAAAAAAAAAAAAGTGGCAGTTTTTCAACCTTAACACTGGTCCTCCTGGAATGGGAAGTGAAGTTTCAGTGGAAAGGTGGGAATTTTCAGTTTCACAAGAGATAAAGCTCTTATATCAAGCTTTGTTAGCATTAGTACTTAATTTTTAATCTAAAAATAAATGATACCTAATGGCACCAATTATACTAATTTAAAACTATGACACTTTTAAGAATAGCAAAGTTATGTCTCATTGAATTTTTCTCCCTTTCATCTTTGGACAGAGATGGTTTCAGCAGAAGGATTCAGTATTTGAAACAGGAAACTTTTTTCTTTGCCTAAACCAGAATGACTTCAAAGCTACTCAGACATACAAGATTATAGTTGATTGGAAAATCCTTCACCAAACAATTTTCTGCTGAAAAATATTGTTACAAGATTGAAATCCCTTCTCAAAACTGACAAGATGTGTGCATGTGCATACATATTTAGGTGACTGCGAGAAAATAAACGAACAACCTATGCTTAAGCATACAAATCCAAGAATGTAATCCTTAAAAAAATAGGGTTATTTGAAGCTTGCCATCTAGCATTTCAAAAATACTTTTTTTTGAGTGTGTTTATATCCTGAATTCTGATATTCTAGCCTGTTTCATATTCCACACATACACTAGCCCTACATTGTCAGCTGAAAAAAACATTTAGTTGTTATGACAGTACACACATGAGGCACAATCATTATGTATGGATAGGAAAGGAAATTTGAAAGACTGCTCACGGCTGCATACGATATTTCAATAAAATTATTGTGCTCTGCCACCATTATAAACAGCCCAGTGCAAATGCATTTCACAGACGTGCCAATTATGCATGCGTATGCTACATGCATGTAAATAAGGGCACAAACACTCACGATAGGTACAAACCAGTAAAAAGCTCTGCTCTGAAATGCATACAGACAAGCAAATTCAGACAAGCTCCTATGAAAAGCAAGATTACAAAGGATCAGTGAGCTGGGACCCATTTAAACACCACAGCCCACCTCTGAATGGTTACATTTAGCTACTTGGTAATTCCACAGCAAATTCAGTACAACAAGAATTAATGAAAAAAATCAGAAATAAGAATTAGTGATTTTCAATATTGCCTGTGTAAGTACTTTGGGTTATACATCCTAACTTTTATGTTCAACTTTATTTTATTTGATTCCATTTCCACTTGAATGTCTGATTTTTCTTTGTACAAAATACTTAAAGATAAACATAGAAAGATTAAAGGCATACTACAGCAATGAAAGACAGACTATATTGTCAAACACAAATGTAAACACTATGGTTTCTCACAAACAGCTATGAACCCACCATTAAGACAAGAGGAAGAGATTATTACTTCACAGAACACAGATGTTAACTTATGAGAGGGAGGAAGGGAGATGAAAAATAATTGTTCTTGTATTTTGTAGTATCAAAGCACTCTAAGGTACCTTCACCTCCAGAATGCTTTCCTAGTAAAGTCTCAGTGTTTTGGGTGGTTCTGAAGTGCAAAGTTTTAAAACAACTGTCCACAACAATTTTTTTCACTTCTATATGCTTAAAGCGTAGCAGTATGGAGAACATAATACCTGAATTAATCATGGCATTGTAGTATCATTTTAAAAAAATTGTACTTCTGACTTGAAACAAAGCATTCAAAACAAAAGCCCAATTAATATGCTGCAAAAACACAAAATGTGAAACCTTTCACTAAGCTTTTCCCTTATTTTGTCAACTATCAATTAACGATAGCACTCATTACATTCATACCTAATTTACTGAGCAAATAAAAGCAATGCCTCTTCACTAAGTCACTATGCAGATGCACTATGAAAGTTAAACAAATTAACTGACCTCAAGGAAAGCCATTTTAGGAACAGCAAAAGTCATCTCACTTCTATTGCAATGGGCTTTCTCAAATGATCTCATCCGTAGTGGTACTACATTTATTCTCTTTCATTCCACAGGCAAAAAAAAAAAAAATCTCACTTCTGATTTGTTTCATGCTAGATGCTTTCCTTCCCTGAGGAGGTTTAAACACACATTATGAGCTTGGTCCTGTAATCATTCAAAGCAAAATTCTGACTTAAGCCCACAAGAGCTTTGTCTGCATAAGGACCACAGGGCCAGCCTCTTGTGAATACTTTCACTTAATACTGAAAGGCTTCATTGTTTACTGTATTACCAGAACATACATATGCACTTATAAATGGAAGGCATTTATCATTCTCAAACAGCGATGAGGTGGCCACGGTTCATGAAGCTAGCAGAGAGATGAGACTCAAGAATTCTAAGTTTTGTTTCTCATCAAGTGACAAATTTATGTGACCAATCAACTGTATCTTTTCCTATTTTAATATTCTATTAGTAAACTGTAGATGATATTTTATTATGCTGCCAAGCGATTTCAGATTAATGAAGTAAATTCCCTGACTGATCATTAAACAAAGAGAATTCTTCACGAATATAATTATCAGCATAATGAAATATGAATGAGACACTATTCAATGAGATGCATCAGGAAAACTTTTATCTAACAGTGCTAAAGTATTTCCATAATGTCAAGCTGTGTTTTAGTCCACCTTCACCAAACAAATATTTTCTACAACTGTCAAATTTTCTGGCCGTTATATGGAAGACAAATTTTACCCAATAGAGAAAGGGGAAAAAAGTGTATATGTAATGAACCCTCATGGCCCTTGTGGGGCATAGTATGAGGTACATGGCCATGTACCATGACTCCAGTCGGTCACACGGACACCATCATAGTCTTGAACCCCCTGCACAGAGCTCCACTGTGCCAGGGACCAAGGCACACCCAACACAGGGCAATGTAGGAGGGCAGCACATCAAAAAAGCACTTCTGCTTCTGGGATGCAACTTATGTAGCACGCATCTGTGAGCCTCAAAGTACGCAGCCTACAATCAGGTCTGAAAAGTAGCTGAGAATGTTTCCATACCTGGAAAGACCTCCTCTCTGAACACTGACAGAAGATTTTAAACAAGAACAGCACATGTGGGAGGAGGTCAGAGAGTAATAATCAGCACTATTCTTGCAGGGTCATCTTCCCTTAGAAAAGCCCCCAGGGCTATGTTTACCAGAAATTCTATAGCAATGATTTTCCTAAGTGAAGAGGATCAGCTGCACTAAGCCAGTTCCTGAGCATCATTTGAATCGAGGTGATAAGAACAGTTCATATGAACAGCAAAGAAAGACCATGGAGTATGAGAGAGCTATTCAACCACTCAACAATGAAGAAGGAAAAGGAGGGGTACAGACACAAGAAGGAACACAGGAAGCAAAGAAAAAGTAGTTTATAAGAGCACATCCTGGAGAAGCTTGTGGGAGAGACCAGAAGATCCACGTAAGGCAAAGGTGGGAATTTAGTTGTGGAGTAGAAGCAATATATGGCACAACACAGGAACACAGCACCATCGCCTTCAGCTGCACAGTGACCAGCAACAGCTATACGCATACAAATAAAGCATTAGAAAGAGTCTTCATTTTTTTCCCTTTCTGAAAAGGGATAAACTCTATATGAAACTTGCTTGCATGGCAACACTGTAATAGGGAAAGTATTCACTTTTACCTGTGAAATCAAGACTTTTGGGCATGTGATCATCCAGGCTTGCCACATCACAGTTGTCATCAACCCACCTTCCCAAAGGAAGGAAACTTTGTGCCTGGTGCCATCTCAGAAACACCACAGCACTGGAGTGGACGGGACTGGAGGGCAGGCACCTCAGCTCAACAAATTTAACAAGAAATAGCATCTGAGGGGAATCATTCATATTTCAGACAGTGAGCAAGAGACTGCAAATTAAAATGAGAACATTTCAGCTCTCATTAAAAAATACGTAACACTTGTGAACAAAGAAAATATACAGACCACAAACTATTTACAAAAGCCACCCATTCAGATCATAATAAGACATTGCATTATTTAAATAATTATTTTTAAGCAGTGCTCTGTAATGAATGAGTTTTCCTCAGGGTAAATCAGATCAAAACAGCTGTTATAAAAATAACCATATAACAGTTCTCATTAAGCCCAGCAAACAAACATTTTTTTTGGCTACCAATATTAGAGCTGCTAGGGGGGTTCAATAACACTAATACTTAATTTCTTCACCAAGTTTAAAGTCTTTTCACTGCATATGCTTTGGCAGATAAAAACAGAGTTTTAAACCAGACTTCCCACATTTAAAAGCGTCATTTATGCCTAAGCTTGTCTCTCTTGATCAATTCAGTTAAATTCACATAAACTCATTGCATTAGTATTATGTGGTTTTAGATTAAATGTGTAACACTTATTAGTTGCTTTTTAACATATCCTGCATCAGGTAAAATTTCTCTGTTGTAAGTTTTGTTACTTGGAATTTCTGATGGGCAATATATTATGTGGCAGTAGTGGCCTGTGAACCAAATATGTCGCCTGGTCATTAAGCTTAGTACATGCAGCCTGCCAGCCCCAGCATGGTGTCATCTAGACTGATCCAGCAGCTTCTGTTCAGGTTAAGATGGAGCGTCCCATGCTGGGAGAAGTAGCCTCTTCAGTCTTCACCCCCACGGTTTCCATATGTTTTCAAATAAATCTCGCTGTCCTATTTTTCTATAAATTACTCTCTCAAGACATGCAAAGCAAGTAGAGGCCAAACTTTCAGTTCTTCTCTTTGTGGGATGTATCTGTGTATTGATACATATCTGTACAGTGATAATTACATGTAGGCATAAGAGAGAGACAAAATACCTCAAACCAACCAAAACAGGAAAAGGGATGGGCTTTCTTTTAAGGCATTAAAAGGACTTAGTTGAACCAGAACACTAGACCCAAAGCCCTCAGGAATGCCAGTTCAGTCCTGTGAATGCAGTAATTTATGCAGATTTCCAAATTATAGGGAAGGAGTATGACAGTTGAAAACTGTTTCAATATATTGCATTTTTCATGCAGATAGTTATAATGAAACTGTGATCATGAGGACTCTGTTAAAACAAACCCAAAAGCAATAAAAACAAAGCCATCAGGTTATCATAATTCTGTAACAATATGTGTGGGCAACTGGTGATATTTTTTTGTAACCGATAACAAATATTTGTTTTTTAAAAAGCCTTGACGTAAGAACATTCCATTAAGTTTCTTACAATTACTCAGTACACACAAAGATGGGAGAATCAGACCCTGAATAATGAGAGCTGAAAAAACACTGTGTACACAGCTATCTACATACTAATCTAAGTTTTTGCTAGACCAAAATACATCCACAAATACGCAATTGCTGCAAATATTTGTGCTGCTGAAGTTCAGCTGCTGCTGTTTTTGTAAGACACTTTTTAAATTAAATACTTGCTAAAGAATCTCTTTAACCATGTATTTGGTAATTAAACTGATCACTTGAAAGTTGGACTCCACCTGTTAGTAAAATCACACAGTCAATTGCTTTTGTTTTCTAACTGAATAACATGCACTTAAATCAGTATCACATAGCTGTCACATGCTTTAGTTATATGTTTAAGTTCATGTTGATGCTAGTTATAGTGGTTAGCCAACTAGAAGCTAAAATACTGCCACTTGATTAATATTGTTAGCACACCGTCTTGTATTTTTAATTACAATATAATACAGAGCAGTTTTGAATGACAGAGCACCTGATTTGAGAGATGGCATGAGCAACCTGTATATGTAGTCAGAGACTTGGTGTATAATATGTAACGGCAAAGTAAAATAATATACTCCGCCAGGCAACCATTCCCCCACGTCTCACCCTTTGAGAAAGCGAAAGCAAGCTTTGATGATGAGGAAAGCACTCCTCCTCATTCAGGCTACTGACATTTTCAGCTGACAAAACTCCAATGTGCCATCATCTGTCTCTGTCATAGGTTCCACCATCTCCTACTGAGAGCCAGCAATAAGCATCAATCCTCAGCCAAACAGCCTGGCAGCTATTTGAGATGGGAGATCTGACTTTCTGTACCCACCCACTCTCTCTTACCAAAACAGGAACATAGGAGACAAGTATAAAAAAGTAGCCCGTGTAAAGGTCTGCAGGTCCATCACAGCATGAGAAGGTGAAGTAAAAAGTTATGTCAACAACAACAAAGAAAAAGCGAATGCTTTGATGTTATGAATAGCTGCTGATATAGAAGGTAAGGCATGCTGCGTGCACCATAACCCCTCCTGCCTTCTCCGCACATGTCCCCGCTCCTCAGCCACAAAGCCATCAGTCATCTTTATTAGTTTCTCTTCAGTTCAACTCCTCCAGAATGAACAAGCCTTTATTTTTCAGGAAATATTTTATTAGAAGTTCTGAAAGCTTTCCAAGCATGCTCTTGATGGCTCTTCAATGAGACTCTAAAAAAATGTGTCATGCCTGTTAATAGTTGTCTTCATAAACTTTTTTTCCCCCCAATCTCTATACAAAATCAAAATTGTCACACCTCTTCATGTTTTCAACTTTACATAAAGGAAATTCCTAGGATTAACTAACACAGATGATTCTGCTTATATCCAAGAGTCTCCAGTATATAAGTCAAGTTCAGGTAACTACAAACTTCTCCATAATTAATATAGGAAGGGAAGAACAATACAGGTTTTTTTTCTTCAACTAGAAATCTCTTCAAATTACTGCAGAACATTAATTGTTACCCAAATTCAAGTGTTTCTAAATTGGTTGCACAGACAGTATGCAACATTGCATTTATTCTTAAATCAACCTTTGGATACAGCCATATTTTCCACAGAAAGTCAACAAAACGTATCATCAAGCACCACAAAACAAGCTGCAATGCCCCAAATCAGATTTACAGTCCATAATGAAAGACCAAAAGCCACAATCATATCAAAAAACCATTATTTCTAAGATGTCAAGACCATTTCCAAAGTCCTAGCTCACAGCAACAGCAAAGGTTTTTTTTCAGAGTCTCACAGATGACCCTACAAAATCAGACATATCCTACAGTACAATGAATACATAAGGTCATGTTTTGAAGGGGGGTTGGGAATCTGATAAACTTAACCAAGCCATTTCAGGGAAAAATCCTTTACTGCCTTCAAAACTCAAGACTAGAAAAAAAGATTGATGTAGAAGGCTGGAGCAGATCATGGTATCCAAGGGCCTAAGGAAAGTCAGCTTGGAGGAACATCACAGTCCTTGAGCTACATCTCATTGCTAGCTGTGGCCAAACCAATGCTTCAGAGGAAAATGAAAGATGCAACAGCTCAGAAATTAAATTACTATATTACAGTGGAAAAAAGCTCTTCCTAATAGTGGATATTTTAAAGCACGGTATGAAAATAATACAGATGACAAACAGACTTAAGAAAAATAATTGAAACAGTATGCTTTTTATACTGTTATCTTTTTGAGAGATTTATAACCCAGGACTTTTTTTCTTTAGTAGAGAGGAACTACTTACACCATCGCATATGTATTCATGATTGCAATGCGATATATTATATTATATTGCATTCCTGGGTAATATATTAAAAGATTTCCTGCCATACAAGAAGAAAACACCTGCAGATTGGATGATTGTTTTAACTTGGTAGATATGCCATCTGTGGTGGCACATCTGGGGATCTGATGCTAACATGCAAGTGTGAAATAACAGTTTGCTATGATTGCAAGATAGACAAGAAAGCTTCCCAACAGATGGATAACTGACAGGCTATGAGATAATCCCTAATTATAAGAGATCTGGAATAGACAGCATGCTTAGATTCTAAGGCAGTAATTCAAACACATTGGTCCTGGAAAGTAATTATTGCACAGAAAAACAATGTACTCAATTCCAAAGAAGCCCTTAATCCATGTTTAAATATACTAAACAGACTTGTGCCTGAACACCTGCTTTTACCACAGAATTCGGAGGGGTGCTTTTCAATTAAGACTACTATTTAACTTCTGGGGCAACAGCAGAGTCTACTTGTTCATGGAAGAGATTAAGAATTAAAAGATTAGGTTGCTATCACACTGCAGATGTAAATCAGAAGTAAAACTAGAAATCTGACTGAGTGAAAATTAATGCAATCCATATTGCAATCACATTTCAGATTCACTGTGGCTTAGAATGGATCAGTAGCACGGCTGTGGTGTGGGGGTGAACAAGGATTAACTCCAGCTCAGCTTGAAAACCTCTTCCTCCAGCCCTCCCAGGGATTCATCACCTGACATCCTCCCTGGCACTGCCATAAGCAAGTGTCCAGAGTGAGCAGAGGCCAGAAAGACTCAGGACTTTCCCTGCTACAGCCCTGCTCCACATACACCTCCTCCAAAGCTGCAGCAGCTGTTTGCCTATGAACACAGCACAAAGCAGCTGTTCCTAAAGGATGCAGACGACAAACTGCACCCTCTAAGTACTATGGAGAGGCAGGACTGAGTCCACAGGAAAGAAGGTTCTTTGAATTGCTGCAGTTGGAAAAAAAAGTCCACCAAGTTCAGGACAAGATGCAGCCCTTTGGCTTTGAAATTATCTCTATAATATATGAGGAGCTGCTAGGTACACACTTGGAGCTCCTGAAGATTCGGCAATGTAAAGAAACATCAAAGAAACATTATTAAAGTACTGGCCAGAAGAGAATCAGAGGGACCGTTGGATCTTTTACACACTGCCTTCCTCTGAGGGGAACGCTCTTGAGAAAACAAACCTTTTCAAGACTGCAACTTCATTTAAATAGCGCTCATTGAAACACAGGAGATGTGTCCCCGTTTACTGTAGTTCAGATCAGCTTCAAATCTCTAAGTGTAATTCACTCATTATCACAATTTTATTACCATTATGATTATTTGCAGACCAATTCCATGTAGGACTTACCACATACCCAAACACATATTGGAAAATAGTCATTACCTTTCCCTCCCCTGAATTTGAAGTATCTTTTTAGCAGTTAGCCACAGAGCAAACTTGCACAGACATATTCATCTTTCTTTAAAGATATCATTCAATCATCCTTTCTGAATCCAAAGTAATAGCCTTCCCTTTCTTATGAGTACCTCTTAATTTTTAACTTTTTTCTCTTTTTTTTTGTTTTTTAAGAATAATAACTACAGCATTTAGGTATCAGAAAATCAATTCATAGAATCATAGAATCACCAGGTTGGAAGAGACCCCCCGGATCATTGAGTCCAACCATTCCTATCAAACACTAAACCATGCCCCTCAGGACCTCGTCTACACGTGCCCTAAACACCTCCAGGGAAGGTGAATCAACCACCTCCCTGGGCAGCCTGTTCCAATGCCCAATGACCCTTTCTGTGAAAGTTACATAGGCATATTTTACTTACCATGGTAAATTTTTCCCTCCATTCTTCTCTCTCCTGTTCTCTTTCCTGTTCTGACCCTTTAAAAAAGAAGTCTTTCTCTTGCTTTTCCAATGCCCAAACAGTGGTGGGTGTGGGTTAAGAAGCTGATTCCCCGTTTAATTTCATTGCCAGTTCATCCCCTCACACAGTATGAGAAGCAAGACCATCACTGTTTATTAAATGTCACGCACAAGCAGCAATTACAAATCTTTCTAATTTCATCTCCTGTTATCAAACACATATTCATCCAGCCTTGAGGTTAATGCTCTGGACACCTCCATCTTCACTGTCAAAGAAGTCAGAGACATTATACACTGTATAAAGATGGCAGCTTAATAAATAACCTACAAAATCATGAAACAGAAGCTTCATTAGCCATGACTAACAGATTTCTGAGCACCAACTTCTACTGCTAGTATGTCCTGCTTCCTACCCAACTCCTACTTTTTTTCTCTCAAGATGAACATCAGTTCTGCAGCTGGAACAATGATCTCACATTCATGATAAAAACACCTTGACTTTACTTCAAGTCACAATCCCTCAGTCCTGTTTTAGGTTTACATATTATTCTTTTGGGAGCAAATCCTGGAAATTCCTCAAACATATTTAAAGAGTAGCTTGGTAAAATGACCGCCTATACCTGTCATCTTAGTATTAGGATTGCATTATCAGAACAAGACAAAAATGCTGTTAGACCTTCAGAGAATTCAAGTTGGTTTGTTATCTAAAGAAGCACATTACAGCAGCTGGAGATGCCCCTGCTGAACTGGAATTACATACTATTGAATAATTTGCTAGTATTTCTTTGTATAATGGCTATATTATGTCATTCATTATAAAAGTAAAGGAGCAAATATTATTTACTCTATCCTACATGATATTTAAAAATGCTACAGCATTTTTCTATAAACAAAATATAATGTTATAAATAAAACAATCCTGTATGTGCATACCTAAATCTTTGAATTATCTCTTACAGAGATTAGGGGACTTTTCAGGTCAGCTCAAAACTTTAATGAGTGAACTCTGCATAAGGCTGCAAAACATCAAAAACATGTTTAATATTTGACTTCAATATGGTTGCCAAATGTTGTGCCTTTTCTTATTTCAGCTGGGTAACAGATGACCTTTTGAACATATTTTACTGTTTTATAATAATCACCTTGCAGTTTTTCTGTTTCTTTTTTTTCCTGAGAGAATGCAATACATTTTTTTTAATTCCTTAAATAATGATTTTGAGCCCCATTCTCAGTATATAGCGGGGAAGAACAAAATCAAAGATGTATTCTTACAGATAAGTACGCTATTGGTGGAGGGCTTTCGATAACTTGTTTAGCAACATTACTTCAAGGTAAAAACTGTGTACATCTAAGTGATTTCTTCTGCTCTCTCCTTCCATTAAAGATCTCTCCCAAATCAAAGAGAAAACAGTCTACTTCTATTTTATCTATATTTTTGTGAAAAATGGATCCTCAAAAATGAAGGACAAATTAATTCTTTCTAGAATTTTAAACTCCTGATGACCACCTTACTCCTACACAAAATCTGACTAGTACAGCTTCAGCTTACCACAGTAAATGACTACCTTCCTTAGGTTTAATGCTATTCACATGCTCAATTTACTAGAATTTAAATAGGTGTATAAGAGCAGCAAGAGTTAAGTGACTTCTTCAGTACACTGCTAAAAATGCATGAACTCAGGTATCTATTTTTAACAATGCATGTCATTTTGGCTGAAAATTTTGAAACATTTGTTCCATGGAATTTTGATTGTTTTTACAATGCAAAAAAGTGGCCTGGGCAGGGTAATGAACAAGCTGTATATTATTAAAGCCAACAACCCTCTGTCAGTTAATCACCATTGCTCTTAAAAAAAAAAAATTAAAAATAACTACAGAAGAAACATCATGAGATAAGGTATGATTCAAAAAAAGCATACAGATTGGAAATACCCCGGCAAGTGGAAATGCATTAATTCAACCACCTTGTTGAAGAGAACTGTCCTATATCACTTCTGTAGTTATTCAGGCTTGGCACAGTGTCAACTTTTACCATATGTTTTTTTTCTTCCTTTGCTGAAAGTGAATCTTCCTGTCAAAGAGCAGCTGTTCTAAATTATCACATCAAATTTTAACCTTACAGTAGACAACCACTGAACCCACAGATTCATGACAGTGAAATAGTTTGCCTCCTTGACCTGTGGGGGATTTGTCATTGTTTAGGTCTATTTCTGCCTTAGCACAACAGATAAACCAATTGTCATGTTATCTAAGGCAGGCAGGTACTTAAAGTTGAAGCTAAGAACATATCCTAAGCAAGAAATTTCTCATCTTCTCTTTCTAAAAAGACTGTGTTAAGTCCAAGTTACTATGTTCCTGTGGTCCTATCAAAAATAAAACTGCAATTTCAAACACAAAGAAAATGAGGCATTACAAATGCAACCCTTGTTACTCAGTTTATAATCAAAAAACCCCAATCAATTCTAATACTTCTCCTGTAGTCAAAGTGTTTCAATAAAGTCTGGTATCAATTACTAGTTATTTAGATGTCTGCCAACAGCATCTTTTGACAATATCTTCTACTTCATGCTGAGGAGCAGCAGACACACAGAAGATTCTTGTCGTCTTGTACTCATCTTTCAAGATGGTTCTTCAAGAGCATTTTCATCGAACGTTATGAAAACTTACAGCTCTCACTACAATTGCTCTCTATTAAAGTCTAGTACCAGTTGTCAGTTGTAATGCAAACCGCTCTTAGCCTTTATAAGTTCCACTCTGGAAATAATAAGGGATTGTCAAGTAGCTCCATACACAGACGCAAGTGGCAGAGAAACTGATGGAAAAAGTGTCTGTTCACTGAATTCACACTGCCAGTACAATCTTTGTGTCACTCTGAGCTAGGCCAATATTGAAAGTCAAAGACAGTACAAGCAAAACATGCTCAGGATGATACTATTAATTTAGTTTTTAATCTTTTGAAAACCTCCAAAGAGTCAAAGCCATTAAAATGAAAAGGTTAAGGAAATGCCAGGAAGATCCCTTAGGATTCTCTGTGATAGGCATCCGTAAGATATTAGTAGTAAAATTCTTCACAGAAATTCAACACCAGTGGTCTTGAACATGTAAGTGCAGAGAACAAAGTAAAAAATTTCTGTATTGAAAAGAGGAAGCAAATGTCTTACATGCTTGTTAAATCGTAGAGAGCCTGTATCCCTACTCAGTATATTCAAATACTTCAGGAGGAGTTTGGAGATTTTTTAGTTTGTTTTCTTTGGGAGGGGGGGAGTGAGAGCAGAGGGGGTTGGTTGTGTACCTGTGAGGTTTTTTTTTGCTTGGAAAGCAAATGAGGGGGACAAAGAAGAAAATGCCAAAATGTGAATAACATGGCACAGCAAGCACCACCTCTAAACTTGTAAGAGACCTACACCGAGTAAGCATGCAGTGCATCTATTAAGGTGCATTTTGTAAGTCACTAACACTTGCAAATGTTTCATTTTCTTTCAATTTCCGAGCTAGTTTCAAATACAAAAATTCAATTCTGAATTACCTAATCATGCCAGATGTTGACACTGTAATACCAAACAACTTGGAGAGTTATATATTAATAAACTTCTTTGAAAGAACACTAACACTAGGTTCCTATTCACTGAACATTAAAAAAATGAATAGAAATATTTATAATAATTTTTGTTTAATTTTTTTATTACAATTTCCAGGAAATTTAGTAAAGAGTCTACTCAAATAACCAAAAAGCACTGAAACAACACTTTTCTAACTTAAGAATCTGTATAGTGTCGTATCAAAAAACCAAAAATCTCTTTTCTAGCAACTTCAAAATGTTTCTTTTAATTTTTTTCTTCTTTAGGACTTATGACAAGTGTAGTCACAAGCCATATGACTGTACCCAAGAAAATGTCTTAAAAACTTGTATTTTAAATGTACTGCTTATTATGTAAAAATTGGAATATATTTTTGTAACACTAAGAAAATGTAACCTAAAAAGTTGGCTATGAACATTACAAAGTAGTCAGTGCAACATAATTCTTCCCCTATGAAAAATCATCTGGATCTGTGACATAACTTTAGTACAAGTTAAACAAATTCTAAGCAGGAACATAAATCCTTCGTTGTATGCACTTTTTATGTTCTTATAGAATATAAAGTGGATAAAAAACAATGAATATTTTACAAATAAGGTGATTCATAATTTATAGCTGCTGTCATTTTAGTTTACTAGCTTGAAAGACTAGGAGTCCCTTTTAAAAAGCATCTCTCTTGCTTTCTAGAATAAAAACAATACTTCAAACCAAAGGAAAAAATACACCTCAAACCTCTGCTTTAAAACATGTGAAACTAGCTTTTTTCAGAAAAGGAAACTCACTTAATGGTTCAATTATTATATGATACGATGTTTATATTAGTTCCTACATTTTAATAAACATAATTTTTCCTATACAGAGCCAGAGTTAAACCCACACTCTTTTGTAGTGTAAGCAACACATCTGATCCACTAAGCTGTTTCCAAGGGAAAATGTTAACCAGTTTTGCAGTTACAGCAAACGTGTGCCTTCCATCTGTTTTCACTTGTACAAAGTTGTCTCTCAGTACATTTTTTCTCTTTACATGTGAAGTTACCTTTTATCTACTGATATAAGAAAGTAAAAAGTATATTTACTTACGCAGAAACAAAATGATTATTTAAAGCATAGGGGAAAAAAAGAAATCTAGAGAAACTATTTTCATCCTTAGTATTAATGACTTTTTACATGTTTTTATCTCAAATTCAGCATTAATTCTAATGAAAGAATTAAGCAATGCATGTGATGGTTCAGATTTAGCCACTACAGATGGCATTCCTTTCATATATCCATAGAAGTCAGAGGGAGAAACATGATATAGGATATGCTCATGATACAACTTGAAGCACTGAATAATTTAGTGAGAAGTCATTTTTGCAATAACCAGCTACAGTGGGTGAACCTTACCTCTCCTTTCTTTACCCCTTACTCCCTTTCTCCCCATTCAATATGCCAGATTATTAGCTAAAAATTGTATACATAAAAGGAAAGACTGTAGGGTTACATTGTCTTATTTTCTTCCGACTTTGTTATAGAAAATGTGTCAGTCACTTGTGGTTAAATCTTACAATTTTATTACATAATATCACATAGGAAATTTACAATTCAGACTTAATCAATTCCAGCAACTAAGATTTAGAATTATACCTTGAAATTACAGCATGCAGAAAATGTAATTCTGTGCTTTTCAAGTCATTCTGTTCAGGCCCACCAATTTAGTTTTCCATGTGACAACTGAAGCCACAAAGCTTCATTTTAGTCTAAGGGGTCACCTGTTGGAAGCATTCAAAACAAAATGCAAGCTCACTCATACTCCCACATGGATAAAGATTTACCCACTATATGTTTGCTAATTAAGTATGTCATAATGAAAAAGATTATTCTCTATGTTCAGCTAGTCTTTCTGAAGTGCACAAAATAAACCAACAACAGAATAAACACATTCCGGATGGAAGAGATTTATTAGTCCAAACCTGCCAGTGCAAGATTTCCTTTATCATCTGGTTAATGCATTTTAAAAAAACAGCTCCTGAAATGAGGCTTTCATTATTTTTCAAGGAGACCTGTAGACCATTACAAAATTAAAGCCTTTTTTTT
>WAAB01013531.1:17226-45756 GCA_013389865.1 Piaya cayana | reverse complement strand
GATATGCAGTCTGAACCTCCCCTATCAACAGCTTGAGGCTATTCCCTTTTGTCCTGTCCCCTGTCACTTGGGAGAAGAGGGGAGCACCTTCCTCTTCCTTTCAGGTAGTTGTAGAGAGCAAGGCCTCCCCTCAGCCTCCTCTCCTCAAGGCTAAACAATCCCAGTTCCTTCAGCTACTCCTCATAAGACTTGTCCTCCAGCTTCGCTGCTCTGGACACACTTCAGAACCTCAACATCCTTCTTGTAGTGAGGGACTCAGAAGTGAACACAGTATTTAAGGTTAAAAAGGCTTATGTTATGTGACTAGTTGACTGTATGTCGTCATTCATGTTTCAATATACTGATGTCATACTTAAAAAAAATTCCGTTGATGCAGTTTTATCCCAGAAACAGAAGTACACAGAAAAGCTACAAATAAATACTTAAATTAATACAGCACTTAACTGAGTAGACTATTGATGAGTTTCTATGAACACATTTATGCAACCAAGCATTTGCAAAATATAAAGTACCATCTCAATTCAACACTGCCATTTTGGATTGTGTATGGCAGAACTCTAGAGTCTCATTTCTGGTTATGGACAACATCCTGTTATTTTTTCAGTGTCTTCAGCTTCAGACAGCACGCTCAGGCCTATCGAGCTGATTTTCCAAGTCGCTCCTGAAAAGCGTTTAACTTCACCATCTCCAGCCAACGCAGTGAAAACCTCCCGCGGCCCGGCCCGCCCCGCGAAGAAGCCGCCAAGACACGGCCACGAGGAGCGAGAAACGGGTGAGGGGAAGCGATTCCTGCGCGGAGCCCCCGCCCACCCCCGCGGAGAGGAGCGGGGGGCGGGAGGGGCCGCGTCTCCCCTCGCACCGCCCCGGGCGGCCCCTGCCGCGCCCTCCCCGCCGCCCGGGGGAAGGAGGGGGCGCGGCCGGGGTGGCTCCCGCGGCTCTGCTGCCGAGGTCCTTGCGCGCCACTACCTTCGTCGTAGTTATAGCCTCGGACGTTCCTGTGCCGGGACATGATGACGGTGGCGGCGGTGGCCGCCTTGCTGGCTTGCCCGCCCGCGTTGGCGCTAGTGCGGCGGGGCTCTAGGGCGCCATGTTGGTGCCCGGCGGAACCCGTGGAGCAGGCGCGCGACGCGTACTTCCGGCTGCCGCGCGCGGCCGCGCATGCTCCCTTGCCTGGGTCCGCGTCAGCGACGGGCGTGAGGTTGGAGGTGGGAGGGGGTGCGGCGTGCTCGAGCCGCTTGCCGGCCGTCCCGGGGGCGCCGAGGGAGCGGGGGGGCCCGGCAGCCGCGGCTGAGCCCGGCGGCGAGGCTGCTCGCAGGGTGCTGGCATCCGCCGTGTGCAGTCATAGAGTGCTTTGGTTGGAGAGGACCTTAAAGATTGTAGAGTCATAGAATAGTTTGGGTTGGAAGGGAGCTTAAAGAGCATCCATTTCCAACCCCCCTGCCATGGGCAGGGACACCTCCCAACCGCCCTGGCTGCCCAAGGCCTCATCCAGCCTGGCCTTGAACATCTCTAGGGATGGGGCAGCCACAGCTTCCCTGCGCAGCCTGTGCCAGTGCCTCACCGCCCTCATTGTGAAGAATTTCTTACTAATGTTTACCAGTACATAAAGATTTTTACTAAGAGGATGGAGACTCGTGTTCTATGAGGAGTGTCATAGAAAAGAAAAGGGACAATGGGTATGAGTTGCTCCTAGGGAGATTCCAGTTGGATTCCAGAAGAAACTTCACCATGAGAACAGTTAAACAATGGAATAATCTCCCCAGGGAAGTGGTAGTTGGCTCAGCCTGACAGGGTTCTGGGCCATCTCGTTTAAACTATATATCACCTAAAAAGTTGGACAAGATGATTCCTGAGGTCCCTTCCAACCTGCCGTTCTATGAGTTTGATGCTACATTTGGCTGCTATCTCAGCAATGTGTAACTCTGATTGGTACATCATTATTCACACCTCAGACTGAAAATGCAATAAACTGCTACAATCAGATATGTCCATACGTAAGTGGGCATATTTAAGATTGTTCAAGGGTAATTGCTGTTGTCATCAATGCCTACATTGCATTCTAAATTGTCCTAATTTCACTGAAAGTTATGCTGTTTAAGCTCACTCTCGAAATACAGTTTCCATGTTTCTGCACCACCACAGGAGTAGAGTTTGAAAGGCTTTGAAATTAACTACTTTTTTCCAGTTATGGATCCAGAATAGCTCAAATTGACCTGGCTCGTTGGTGACCATTAACCATTACAGTCCAGTGACTGACTAGTGGCCAGGATTCAATGAGCTAGCTACAGGTAAATAGAAATTGTATTAATTAGCATTGCTACTGGCAGTATTAAGCAGCAAAACATCAAAGCATTAAGCTTCATGGAGGTCTTGATTTTACTTCATTGGCTAACTCTAGGCATTGTCAAAAACCAAATTTCAGCCTCCAAGTGCTGTTGCATGGCCAAGGGATCAGGTAATCAAGGAGCATCCCTGCAGCTGCTCCCATTGCTTCAGAGAGAGAAAGACAAGCAAAGAAGACTGTAAGGTTTGGTGACAGAGGGAGATAAAATAGATCTGTGTTCACAGACCCTACCCATGTTTCCTGCTGAGCTCCAGCTCTAACAGACTTGGCTGCATCNGTAAATAGAAATTGTATTAATTAGCATTGCTACTGGCAGTATTAAGCAGCAAAACATCAAAGCATTAAGCTTCATGGAGGTCTTGATTTTACTTCATTGGCTAACTCTAGGCATTGTCAAAAACCAAATTTCAGCCTCCAAGTGCTGTTGCATTGCCAAGGGATCAGGTAATCAAGGAGCATCCCTGCAGCTACTCCCATTGCTTCAGAGAGAGAGAGAAAGACAAGCAAAGAAGACTGTAAGGTTTGGTGACAGAGGGAGATGCAAGAGAGATCTGTGTTCACAGGCCCTACCCATGTTTCCTGCTGAGCTCCAGCTCTAACAGACTTGGCTGCATCTATGTGCTCCAACCCAGCTGTTCCACAGATACCTGCGTTGATATACATGCCTAGGAGCTGCTAGGCAGAGGATCTCATTAATATTTCTGAAGTATGATGTCTCTATCTTCAATACTTCATTTACCATCTTTTCATCTGGTCTTGTCAATCCAGCCTCTTCTAGCCACTTGCGTGCCCCAGGTGTCCTCTGATATCCTGCTGAGTACAAATCCCTACGAACACACAGACCTTGGTTTTGTAACTGCCACCTAACTATTGTCTCATGCTGACCCACAAGCCAAAACTGTCACTATCTGAGACTCCACATCCTTCCTGGCCAACACTGGAGGCAGGATTTGTTAAACATAAGCCAAAGTTTATGTTCATATACAAATTTTATGCAAATATGGAGATTGTTTCCTTATGCTATTTGCGTATTTCTAACTAATTTGTACAGAACAGCACTTGCGGCTGCATAAACTTAGAATCTATATAATATCTTTTATATGGTTGTAAGATTAAGAGAGAATTGGAAACAAAGATTTCTAATTAATGTTGGTGTCCTGTTGACCTTTAGTGACCTAGATGTCCTCTACAGCTGAGATTTGACAAAAGATGTGTTAAAGTTATGTATCTCAATCTCTTGATATGGGTCAAAGATACAAAAGTGAAGAATTGCTGATGATTTAATATTGCACAGCCAGTGACACATTTCTATATTCAAAACTTGAATTCAGCGCATGCTGAGCCTTTAATGAAGTAACTTAAGACACTCTAGTACTACAGCTCGCACAGCATCCTGCCAGTCTGCCTCCAACAACTTTACCTTGGAAATGACACTTTTTTAGCCTCCAAAATTACTTTTTTCATACATCTTTTCAAATGGTAAAAGCTCTGGTAAATCTTAATCATTTAACATTTTTTTCTCTCTCTTGAGTAGTGATATTTCTCGTTTCAAACTGACCATCCTATTGCAAAGATTTTTTTTTAATCCTTCCTATTCATGCTTTTTACACAAATTACTAGCTGCTTATTAAGTGATGATTTTTTCCTTTTTCTTGAATTTTATGTTCACAATTATTATGTTACCACTCTTGATTTTCAGTGACTGTGGCCTCCACAGATATTACCCACATTTCATTTGCTTGATATTCAAATGTAACATTGTTTTCAAGATTTCAAAATTGGTATTTAAAAGAAGAAAATAAATAATAATTGTAAAAATATAAAGAGGATCTAGGCCCAGTGTAGGAGATGATACATTATGTAGTTTTCCCATGGCACAAACAGTGAACTTGGAAGGCAGCTATTTTTCATCATTTAAAGTATAGTAGGTTGTATCATATGAAGACCTGAGGAAAAACTAAAAACAACCAAAAACTCAAACCAATCAAGGACAACAATTTCATGTAGAAATGCAATTATTTCATATTACAGCAGTATTTTCAAAGAGTCATAAGTACACTGTGATCATTCCTTGTCTTTCCTTAACTAAGGACTAAGCTTTAGTCCTCAAGCCCTAGCTATACCTCAGATAGTGCTATTCATAAGTGAATGCAAGGTTCATGAAACATTTTCATCTCAGCAGTCTGTAACTAAACATTACTCCTTCAGCAGCCCTTAAAGCATCATCAGGGAACCTCATCAGCCTGGCTCCAGTTGCTCTGACTGAGAAATGACTAACCAGGTCACCTCTGGTGAATACTATGAGTGTTCATTTCCTTCCTGCCCACGGGCATTATATATTACTTTAAGGAATGTTCGGTTCATAAAGAAGTGAACTAAGGCTGCTAGTCTCAATCAAGGTAATCCTTTTTTTTCCCAGTAGTCTCCTGGGCAATCCCAGCATTTCTAATTTTTTTTTTTTGTAACAGTACAAATCATTTAATAAAATATTTAATAATATATTTTAGCTAAACAGAAAGTCTTCTTAAAGTTAAGTTACTCAGCTTGTTAGTAGTTTTAAAGTTCTCATTCAAAAGAAAAAAAATCCATCTATTCCAATTTTATTACCTTTTAAACCAAAGCTAAGCAAGAAATGGTCTGGAAAAAAAAGCCATGTCGTTCCTGATGTTATACCACACTGAGCAATATGAGTGTTAAGTTGTAAAATATAGATATCAATGTCACTAAGCACTTTTCCAGCTGATGAATAATCTGGCTAGATCAAAAAGAACTGTAGCCAGTAAATACATGTCTGGTTTTGTTTGAAATGACACCATGTAGATCAGAAGCTGATTTAGGAGTCAGAAAGAAAAGAGTATTAATAAATGATTATTTTGTACATATGGTAAATAGCAAGTGTCTCCAATTTTCCACAGTATGAATGAGCTTGTTAAATATATTTATTGTTTCTTTTAGAATGGCTCAGTCTGCAGAACAAGTTTCGCATGCGAGTTAGTAATTTATGTAGTCAAGACTTAAATTTCAACAGGATCTACCTAAATTAGATGAACTGGTAATTTAATTTGAAAAAGTTACCTGTTGGGATGGCTTAACATGGACCATGTGGTGGCTCTCAAGTATGTAAACTTACTGTTATGATAAGGAATAAAACACTTTAGTGACTTTGGCTATGTCTATACTTCCCAAAACACTGGGCTTGATCTCAAATTCCCCTGTCACCATGTGTTCCTGATGGATCTCTGACTGCTTCGCATCTAAAGTGACCCAAGTGTTGTCCCAGAAATGGAAGTTCAGTCTCTGCAAGGAGAGGAACCGCCTTGAACAACACGGTTGGCAAGACTGTGATAGCTGTAGCCACTGTAAAGCACTCACTGAAAATCCATGATCTATTGTTTTTTACCACTGAATGCAAATAAAAAGATACGATTACAACAATGAGTGGCATTCACTTTTTGTTGGTTGTGAATTATATTGTTGATACAGAGTGCAGTAAGTGATGAGAATTGTCAGGGATATGGGAAATTTCTTACATGAAAAGAAGAGGCTGTTTCAAGTGTAGTGAATACATCCATTTTCCTCGAACTGCAGACTCACACATGGGGTCTGTGCAAGTTGTGATGTATCCCGAAAGAAAAATCTCAGCTATGTGATGTTCATTAGACTCATTTTAAATGCAGCCTCATCAGTGGTTTTCACAGTATGATGAACCATGGACTGTTGCCATGCATCCATGTCACAAGTCTGTGCAGTCATCTGCAGTCCACAGGCAGCTGGAGATTCGATTACCTTTATGCAATGCAGAAGGGGCAAACTACTAGCATCATAACAGCAGGCATGGCATGGCCATAGAGTCAGGGAAACTCTCTATACTCACCTCCATTGGAAATCTGCTACCTGCAGGGTTTTCCTGAATTATATTTCTTTGCATGTGAGGCTCAGAAATTCATCTGTAAAGCTGGGATATGTCAGGCTGAAAAGATATATATGGCATTTTTAAGCATGACAGGGAGCATCATTAGGTGAGTAAGAAATTTGGCTTCATTCAAAGTGATACTATACTTTGGTCTTTGAAGTCTTTGTTTTCTTCCCCCAGAAATATTCCCTTTGAAGGGGTAATTCTACATTAAATTCTCAAGTCCCTCTTTATCCCTCAATTAATTCTCATGTACAGCAGACTGATGTATCACCCCCCCTTCTCAGGATATCATGCATTTCAGATGTTCTTTCATTTTGCTTTTCTGGCTTTATTATCTGGTTAAATCTTGTGTATCCTGAAGTTAAAAGTAGTCCTGGAGCATAAGGCAGGGACACTAGCAGGGAATGGGAACTTGACCTAGTCTTGCACAATAATATCCTTTTAGTTCAGTTTTGTTTACTTTATCTGATAACCAGGAGCTACTTAACAAGATGCTCATTTACTATCTAGTTTGCTTCACATGTTTAAAGTATAAAATTCTATCACTTGCTATTAGAACAAATGACCTATCTTCCATGAGCTAATCTTGTATGGCAGATGCACTGTCTTAAATGTATATATCTACTTGAAAACCAATCTGATAAAATTTTATGCCTGCAAAATGATGATTCACTTATATCAATGTACTTGTCACTCAGACCTTTAAAAAATACATATAATACCACAGAGCTGGGTGGGTGCTGAAAATATGCAAGACCTTGATAATAGGAAAACATTAGCCACAAAGTGTAAAGGAGAAACACCAATTAAAAAAAAAAAGTTCCAGTCCAAATTTTCCTAGTCTGTACACCATATATGATGAAAAGGAACATGTAAGCTTTTGGTCTTATTGTGTTGCAGCAGCTACCTCGTGGGTGATGGGAGGATTTCAGTTTAGCTGTAGATATCTTACTCATCTCCCCAATTTTCATATCTGCTCTGTTTATGAATACAAACATGACTTAGACCTTGTGAATCAATATTTTAATACTGGTGTCAAAGCTTAACTGATATACCTGTTTTACTTAAGCATTATTCTTCCTCCAAAATAATTTTTCCCAAATCATGCATGGACACGATAGAAATAATTGATTCTTTCTGTTCTTCTGATATGGATAAAAATAATTTCCCACAACACTTCATACTGAATCACATGTACCTTTCATCAGTTACTCCTGCAGACAACCTCTGAAAAAGGTAAGATATGGAAATTACTGTAACAACTGCTTCATATTTGAAACAAACTGATCCCTGCAGCAACTAAGTCTCTGTTTGCTCTGCACTCAGAAATCAAGAATTCAGTTTTTTTTCTACATCAGTAATCTAGATGGAGTTTGTTGCAAACATGTATAGAAGCAAGGGTTATGGAAAAACAGCTCAATCTTCATAAAATTCAGTAATGAACTATAAGAGAGAGACTCAAATTAGTGCTCCCTCAGATGTAAAAATACCTAAAATTAATGGTTACATGTTCTTGTGTGTACACACAGTTTCACATTAGCCACAGTATGGGCCTGATGATGGTGTCACAGAGTGACAGAGATGGCTTTGGTTACTCCTTCCTGGACAAAAAGTACAGAACAGAAGAATCCAGGTTTCATCCCTTCACTGTTTGTGGAACAGCTTGTTTCATTTGGCAGAAGCTATTTCTGGAGTCTGAAGGATTCAATAGAAATAATCAGTGTCTATCCACATTACTTAAGTTGATAGTAGAATATTCAGGAGATAGCAAAACTACTTTTATTCAGTATTTAATAACTGATATGCAGCAGTATTCAGAGTGGATAAACTAAATAAGCGTAATTTATTTTGTAAGGCAGGTAAAAGTAACTTGAATAAAATATAATCAGGAAAACATTCAACCCCGTACCAATAAACTGTAGTATCTACTTGTCATTCAGAAACCTTATTCTGGTGGAACATTATGTAGCTGCGTTAGTGCTTTGCTGAATTCCATAAATTTGAGATCATAATTTACAGATATGGTGCAATGCCAGCACTCTGTATTGGTCACTCAACTTCGTTAAAAGAAAGTTTAGAATGACTGGAAATGTTACAACCAGGATCAGCTGGAGCATTATTAGCAATAGAAACAAAAAATATTCCTACTGCTTTTTAAGTCTGCCTGTGCTCATGTGGAAATCTACATTTCATTCTCAATTAATGCAATAGCAGAATTCTTCTAATAGTTTCCAACTAGAATATTTTGGTAATCTTTTTGTAGAAATTCATTTGGGGCCTGGTCCAATCCTCATGAAAGTTGAACAGAGATGATTGTATTGACTTTCTTGAATCAATTTAACACTAACCAGACCGACAAAACATATAAAGGAAAGGATTTTCATAAAACAAAGCTGCAAAATGGTGCATTGAGTTCCAGTGGAGTGACTTGTTTCAGAGAGACACCCTATATATGCTAGAGGAGCCATGAGCTGAGCAACAAAAGATAATAATAGGTATAGAAAAATTCTTATCTAAGTTCTCAGGCACTGAGAAAATGTCAATGGATATTATCTGTGAAACACAAGATTGAGTGAAAAAAAAAGTGAAACTTAGCAAAGCAGAGGCAAGTAACCAAGGTTGCCCCTTTGAGCCTGAAGGAGTGCTGGAATCAGCCAGTCCTGAACCATTATTTGACCAAAAGGGAAGTCCTGCTAAGGACCAAGAAACTCGGTTGAATCCATTGACTCTTGGTTGAAGGGGCCCATAAGGGTAGTTTTAGTCAGGGGAAATAACCTTGTCTTGTGTTGCTTAGTAAAGTTTGCATTTCAGAGAATAAACCATGCCTGAGGGAAGGGGCATAAAGAGGCTTGGGTGTGGTACTGGATTTTTTTTCCCTTGGTTGGTGAGGGAGCCTGCCAGTTTACAAAAATATAGTGTCTTAGCAAATACTGTGTGCTTGTACAAGACTTCCTTCACCTTGGAATAAAGACATGACACTTTCTAGTATTTTAAAGCAACTCGACACATTACCTTTGAAGGCATATCAAGAGAAATTATCACCTTTCAAAAAGAAAAGGAAGATTGTGATCTATTGATTTGAATTTTTTTTAAATAAAGACTTCTTGCATGTTGAAAAGTAGCTGTTCATCAACCAGAAAAACAAAAAAAATGTTTGTCTAAGGTTATAAGTTCTTTGGAAAAAGAATCATTTTTTTTTTCCTGTATTTTTTCCCTACTTAGTACAGCATGGTTTTTCTCAAAGACTGGCACACAACAGCAGATGCGGGAAAACAGTGGTATCTCAAAAATGGACATAAACACATATTTGTGACCAATCAGAAGACTGTCAGTGTACTGAGAGTCCAGTTTTAGTCTTATAGCAGCAGTGGATCTGTACAAGTTACACGACTTCTGTAGGCTCCTGAAATAGATGAATGTTTTTCAAATGAGAATAATTTATTGAATCCACAGACACCTTTAGTGTGGCTGAACATTATATTTGCAGGATTTGAAACTTCCACTTCATAACCTGCATGCAATTACCATACTTTTTAAAAGAATATTCTATTCAGGTATAGATGCAAAGGACCTGATTTTCCCATCTTTTACATCATGTATTCATTCTGAGAAGAATACCAAGCTATGTGTGAAATAATACAGAAGTGTATTATCTACCAATGCAAGTTACAGAAGCCTTAATTATTCACACTGGTTCTGAGCTTCCAGGCATAAAATGAGCTCTTAAAATATTTTTGGGGTGTTTTTCTATTGAAAATAACCAGGGGAAAATCAAACAAATTAGAATTGACAGCAGAAACGTAGTCATGAAAAAGATGTACACATGAAGAAAGGAAAATAATAATTGAGAGAAGTCAAAATAGTTTCAAATATTTATTTCAATAAGGACAAAATCTGTTTAAATGATGTTTTACCCAAACAGATTGCTAGTCTTATGTTCTCCTGTCTCTCTGGTTGGAAGCTAAAGTTGTCTCTTACAGTGCTTTATATCAATAGGAAAAAGTAAAACACAGACAGACATTCAGCATAGTTTAAATATGATCATGTTGCACCAGCAACAGGGAGGAGAAAGTGACACTGTTTTAGCTTGTGAATGGATGAACACATTGCTTTGATGTAACAAGTTTTTCCCATGAGAATGTTCAAACAATCTCTTCAAGGTATAAGTAGTGTGATTATTTATAGTCTGAGCCTCGTGCAGATCTAACACACTTAAATGTGTGAGCAGTAAATACTTTGTGAGGGTAAGAAAGTGAAAAAGTGATGTTTGTAAGCACTGTCACATGGTGTACAGCATTTGCTGAAAATGATAATGCAACATCTCTTCCAGATCCCTACAGGTTATGTATTCTTGTTATTTCAGGGTCTCTTCCAAATCTATTTGACATTGTTTTAAGATTCATTTAAAGTTCAGTGGATTTCAGTCCTTAGCTTGTCATGTAAAATAGATGGCTCAATACAGAGTTTATATTCGGAGAGGTGAAATAAAACCTTACTATTCCCCCAGTCCAAATAAGCACTTTCACCCTGTGTAAGATCATTCCAAAAATAACAGGAAGCGGGCAGGTAATAGGTACTATCTGGCCTAACATAATTGCAGCCCCAGGGAAGGAAGGAATAATGGATTCTTCTATACTCATTTTCCCCATGACTGAATCTTCAAGGAAAAGGGACATTTGTAATAATAAAGATTCCAAATCTTGAAGTAATCACCTTTTAAAGGCCACCTGATTAAGTTATTACTTAAAAAACAATCATTTCTACCAGTTCCATGCAGTGCATACATAGTTATTTGCTATTTACTCTCTTTCCTTTCTTAACTTGACAGAGAAAAATGAAAAAAAAGTACAGAGACTTGTTTAGCCGCAGGTCAGCAAGTGAGTGGAGAAAAGTGAGTATATGCTTCAAAATGTAGATCTCACTTGTCACAATGTGCAAATATTAGCTTATGATTGCTCTTTACTGGGCTTTCTGCTGGTAGAAATTAGGGGTCCTCCATAGGGGCTGGGAAGGCATGAGCAGCAGGGGAAGATGGGCTGCTGTGCTCATACTCAGGAATGTGTTGTACATTCATCTGTCTGTCTGTCTGTCCGTCCATCCATCCATCCATCCATCTGTCCTCTGTGAGTATAACCAGCTGCAGGTGTGAATGTTGCAGAGCTCTTATATTTGCGAAGTTTGCCTTCAGCTGTTGATTGCTGTTTGTCAGTGACCTTGGCTTCATGCTTATTGACTGTGGGTGAGCCTCTGCTCTTGTTTAGCATCCTGTTGTGAAAGGCAGTTGGAGGTTAAAACAGCAATATCCCTGTGACTCACTGGCAGGAAAGTCAGAAAGGATTGTAGGAAGAAACAAGGGTCAGGTGGCCTTCAGTTGTCTGTCTGTGAACAGGGGGACAGAAATGGGTGATCTGCAAGCTGCTGTGTAAGGTCATTGAGTTAGTGGTATGATCATGACTTATTATAGTACCTTCTGATAAAGGATTGTAGGTAAGTCACCATCAATCAAAGAAAAGGAAAAAAAAAAAAACCTATATGCCATAACCTTTTTTTTCTCATTGTTTCATTCATGGACATGGGAATTCATGTAACAATATTTCTCAAAGAGCTTCTCCATTCATTAGTGTAAATTTGTTCTCCTGAGCAGTGAGTGGTTGGTTATGCAATTTTAGTGTGACATTTCCTGGGGGATTTGTACACCATCAACAATAAGGGCTCTATGCTCATCAAATACATGGCCTGCAGATGATCAGGGAATATATTTCAACCCTCACCTCACTCTGTCTTGCTAAACTTGTCTGGGCTGAGGAAACTTGTTTTTGCTCTTCCCTTTGGGCCTCCCACTAAGAAACAAAAATGAGATTATTTCAGTATTTCCATCTCCGCTCTCACAACCCAACTGATTCTGAAAAATCAAATAGCCTCCCTTCAAACAAATTGCAAAATGAGACAGTAATTACCACAAAAGCAAGAAAACATTTACAAAGTCATTTATTAAACCTCTTGTCTGTAAGCAAAAAAAGTAATCTATCAAGAATAATATATGTCATTTGTTTAACTAGAAATACTGCACTTCATTATGTGTCATTCAACAGCCAGTGAAGACTGAGAGGCTTTTCCTGGTAACACCAGTGAGAGCTGGAAGACAAAACTTTATGTTCATTTATGACCCCCACACAGGTTCCTGCTGATTTTCTACCTGGCTCTCACAATCAGTAGTAATGAAACTACCTTTAACCTTGAGGCAGCTATCTTTACTTGAATTAAACTTGCCTGTACATGGTTTCCCTGCAAGTTCCTTTCTGACAAATTTTTTTTCTGTCTTGTCCAGGAATACTGTTCATTTTACAGATTATAAATCAAGAAGAGACTAATGTTATCACATGATCTAGCCTCCTACATAAAGTGTCTAAATCAGTTCTTGTTTGAGCTACTGCATGGCACTTAGATGTATTGTTTTAGCCTGAGCTTAGAAGTGCTTCAAAGGCAGAAAAAAGGAGGTTAGAGGTCTGCATCCAAAAACTCCAGACCACTCAGTTCTGCCTCTCTTTCTGTGATAGGGCTTTTGAGCTATGTTTATACTTCTAAGTGAAACAGACTGAACACTCTGCTTTGGTGCAGAAGATACATAACATGGCTTGACTGCAGGTCCAGAAATCTCCACTACCACATCCAAAGAAGATAAATTTTATCCAGACCTCCTAATGGGAAAGGTTTGTTTCACATGCTGTCCTTTCAACGAAACCCACACATATTCCAGGGTAGTAGCGCTAGCTGGTAAGGACTAAGGTTATGCTTGGAAGTGTGCTAAAACAGTGAAAGTATCAGCAACTGCAGAAGGGTGTACAAGTATGAGTACTGACCCTGTTTTATTTGCAAGTGCAATAAAAGCTCAGTGACCTTTATCTAAACTTGCAGTCGTTCTCATATGTTTCTGTAGTTTACTTCTCGGTCATTTATGGAACACTTTCTGTGCACATACTCTCTTCACTTTCCCTTCTATTTGTCTTGATCACTGTGTATGTAATAATCTTATCTAGTACACCTTATCACAGCCTGTGGGCGTCAGGATTTCCAAGATGTGTGCTTTTACAGTTTCAACCTGCATCTCAGTTCTTGTTTATTTAGTGTCCTATTTGTTCCTCCAAGTAAATACATGATGGGGTAGCTGTCCTTAAAAGCTGGCTAACAGCTGGCTTAGCTAACTGCATCTGCTGAGGAAATAGACAAGTGCTGTCCATCCTGACTGATGGTAGGTTGGTTTTACTCTAAGCAAAAACAATGTGTGTGGAAACAGTTACAGCATTAATGCTGGTCACAACTCTACAATTGCCTTCTGAAGCTGTCTTAAAACCAACCTTATTTGTGTACTGGTGGGGTGGAGATAAAGATTTACCATGTGGATGACCTTTCACTATGAATTTGAGTATACTGTTTATTTTTATAGCATTGAATTTTCTCCAGAGGTTCAGGTGAGCAGACATTCTTCCCATTCACATGGGAAGGAGGGGACAGGATGCAATAGAAAGTGCTTTAAATTTGCATTTAGTCATCTGAGCATCTTTAGGGTTTTGTCCATATTTCTCATCATCTGAGGGTCTTTTTGGCAGTACCTTTCTTTCAAAAAGCATTGTATCCTCTAGTAAAAAGCAATGATGTGAGAAGACCCAGCCCTTCAAGCTGAGGTACTTGAATATTGAGAGACACCTACTAACACCATCCTAGTTTTATCCAGCTGTTAGGGGAAGAAGGAGGAGGTTCCTGCTCACTCATAATTCTGTCACGATGGTGGTGAGCTCTATGCTCAGGTAGGCAGGAGACATCATTCCCTGCTCTAGTCAATGTGTCTGAAGGCAGGGAACATGGTCTTAGGAAAGAAAATGTTCACAGTACCTGAATGAAGGGCAGCTCCAAGCAAAAAGGTCCTTTGTGGGTACAGCTGCTACTGGGACCCCAAGCTAGGATGGGAATATAGTACAGAGTTTGAAGCTGTAGTTTTTCGGAAACAGCTTAAGGAGTAGGGGTCATGACATGTGAGGATATGGCTATGGCCTCACATTACCTTCATGGAGGTAACTGACTTTGGTGCTTAAAATGTGTTCCCTTTTTGCTGGCTAGTGACTATTTTATTTAAAGCCAGCTATTTTTCTTGTCAAGGTCTTACACTGGACCTTTGACACTCATACAAACTCAGACATGTTTCACATTACTTTTGAGACTACTTCAAACATAGATGCAGGTGGCATCACAATAGTATTGGATGTCACCCTCTGCGAGATGTGCCTTTCTTAAAACCACAGTCTGCCTTTGTGGTTGTTGTTTTAGAAGAAGCCCTTCAGCTGGTGTTATCACATGATGACACTAAGTGTGGGAAATGAGACAGTCAACAGGTGCTAAGAAACCTTCAATACTAGAAGTGAGAAAAAAAAAAAAGAACTAAAGTTAGGCCAAGGAGATACAAAAGCACCAAAAGTTTTGAAAATTATTTTCAAAATAAAAAGAGCCCAAACCAAAAGAATTATTGGTCATTCTGGTTAGACCAGAGGAAACACTGTGCAAGAACAATGTATTTATAGCCCATATTTTCATGTGGTTATAAGATTTCCCTACTCTATTACATCAGACTTTCTCTAGGACTAAGTAGAAAAAAACTTTATTTACTGCTCTTTATTTGGAAAGTTTTGCTTGCAACAGTAAAGCCATGCAACACTTTGCCTTTGTTGGGGTTTTTTGTTGCTTTTTCAGTGAAAATTTAGTTTCAGGACATGAGTTCCAGGGCAATCACAGAGTCTGGGGCAAACTCAGTCCTAAAGCTGTTAAAAAGTTAGGGCTGATACTGTAAGTCAGATGTATTAAATTTTCTCTTTATTTTTTAGCTTGATTTCCTAAGGAAATGAGGATTTGGTTGTGCTATCTGTCCAGAGGACCGTCTGTCTTCCTTTGTATGTCTCCTGCCCCATGTCTTCTGATTTCAATGGGCATCTTCTAGAAATTTCAAAGTGTAGCAAATATCTAAATACAACTCCTAGGTGGAATACTATCCCACATTAATACTGCAGTAGAGCAAAAGACAGAAGTCAACAGTTACAAAAAATATTTGCTTCACTGGCCAATAAACCTGCGCATAGTGGCTGGCCGCCAAGAACATCAATATCTCCAGGTCAGCCACAATATCAATATCTCCTTCACACTGGAGGCGTTGAAGGAATTATTGTTGAGCAGGGACTGTTGTGGTGGAAATGGTTAATGAACAAAAGACTGAAATCTATAGCAAGCCAACAATTCCTTTGCTTACGGGACTACCTATTAGTGTCACATACAACACCTCTCTGCAATCAGAAATATTCAGGATGCAGTAGGCTATTTAATAAGCATATGCATGAAGAAGTACCCCAAATGCCTCTTTAAATGCAATTAAATATGTGTACAAAACAGCTATGGAATATATTGATATGTTTATGCATCAGTTCTAAACATTCAAATGCTTACTTGCATATACAAATACAATGTACAACAGTTGTAATATAGGCACACTGAAAATTTGATTATCATTTCAGTTTGATTGCCATTATGAATTGTCTCCAAACTACTGACAAAAATCTCAAGTCAAATTAGAAAATAATAACTGTCCCAGAAGTATTTTAATACATTGTGTGTATATACATATTTACCAAAGTAAGACTTTCAAAACTAGTATAAGACCAAAATTGAACATAATTCTTTGTAAGAATATATGTTTGAGAGCCAGGACTGATAATGAAAGGTATCTTCTAAAACAAAGACTTGAAGAAACTTTCAGTACAAGACATTGTTTTTTCATTGCTATCACCAATGGGGCACATGGTCCATCGTGGCTTCTCTGCCAGCTCTTTTTATGAGTCAGCAGGGGATCAAAAGTCTGTCAAACAACAGAAAAGAGATAACACATCCGCAGACCACACTGTTTCATAAGCTGTTCCACAGCTTTATTCTAATATGGGAGAGAAGGAGATTCAGAAGGACTGCTTCCTTAAATCCAGCCATGTGCCACTCTATGTAATCCTTGGTGAACTGGACAAAAGAGCAAAACTGCCTGTGAGATCAGCACTTAACAAGGGCAGCGAGGAGCCAGCTTGGCCACTACTGCAGACAGCCTGTGCTCCTGGCAACTCTGCCCAGTAGAGACGCTGTGCTGCCGCAGGAGCTGTTCCCCAGGATGTGCTTATTCCACCTACAAAAAAGCCTTGGATTCCACTCCAAGAATGCCAGGAGGGAGAAATGTGGGGCAGCTGCTGGCAAAAATCTTATTGATTCAAAATTGTACCTGCGTAAAGGATCAGGCTCCTTCTGTAAAAGACACTATTGTACTAGTGAAGGGTATTTCTCCATACATAAACAAAGCAGCAATCAATTACTCCAAAATGAAGACATTATCTTAAAATTAACCCATAATCAATTTAAATTGAATACCTACAGCAACTTTAAAAAATGCGTTTTTATACATTTACATTTTTAAAAAAATGTTCAGAGGACCTCTCTGGCCCTTTTATCTGTTTACAACTTTCAGATTTGACTGCAGGCATAAGGAATAACATTGACAAATCACATTAATTAGGTACAATTCCGCACTAGTAGTTGAAATAATGAAGAATTCCAAAGATAAGCATGTCTTGTACAACAGAGAAAAGAAGATTAAAAAACAAGCCACATGGAAAATCACCTTCAAAATCAGCAGCAAGATTCTTCCCCAGAGACTGAGTACAGTCAAAATATAAAATTCTACCGAATAATTAACAGGTGTTATTGAAAATGGGGTGGAGTGGTTTTAGGCTTATATCCTGAAGGAAGTAGCATGGTACCACACTAAATCATGCATTACAGGAAAATTAAATCCTGCCCACCTAGCTGCTGTTAAACCTCTAAGAACTGCCATTGCACGGATGGTTAATAAGGCAGGAGCTAAGAAGGACGTCTGAAGCACAACTGCATCCTTCTATAATACTTAAAAGAGTTATAGCATTGGTCCACCAAGCAGCTAAAATTGTCCTGGCATTGTAATAGATGGTAATTTCCATGAACAATATTGCTGCTACACTCTACATCAGAATTTGGATCCAAAACTCAGTGAAGTCAAACCTGAGTGGGCTTCATTGGGCATTGATTTATGTCCAGGTTGCACAAGGCAGAAAGCTGCACTCAGGGTCTGAGAAGGAAGAAGCCTACACAACCCACCCTATAGCAATCAGTTTATTGGGTACCTACACATAAACAATCAGCTCCTTGGTTACCTGCACATGGAATTCTCTCTCAAAACACTGTAATCTGAAGGTGAATTCAAGTCTTTCTGTTTTAAGTATTCAAAGCTTGTAATAGGTGAACTGAAAGGGGTATAAAACATAACATTGCATGATTATCTAGTTTGGCAGACTGAACCGTATGTGCTCATAGTATGGACTGATGTAGAAATCTAAATAGTAAGTAATATCCTGAATAAATGAAAATTTAAAAAAGAGGCACCAGAAGGTATTCTTTGAGAAAAATACCTGCTTGACATATGAAAACTCTGACCACGGTATGAGTCAGTGCAAGTGACTTCTGATGATTCACTGCCATTTTTTTAAAACTCAGGTAACAATCTCTATTTGTTTCCAAAAACTCTTTTTTTTTTGCAAACAAATGGCTTCGGCAGCTTCTCATATCAAAAGCCTGCAATTTAGTTTGCTTCTTTTTAAGCCTCTAAACAGCCATATTAATAGGCTGTAGTTTGTTAAAATTGCTTATATTTTTTGCTCCTCCTATCTTGGTAGGCCATTTCTAGTGCAGGGCAGGAAGATCTTGACTGCTCCATCTCAGACTGTAAATTGCTTGTAATTCCAGTGGTGGTGGTCATTTCCTAGGAACTGGGCCAAGGGAACAGAGCTCATACTAGTAGACCACTGGAATGCCACCAGATTACATCTCTTGGTTATTAACATGGCCTCTGAGTTGTGACTCGTGCCTTACTTACGCAGGAATGTTTAGTCACTTGCTTACACCTAGACAAAAATAGCTCAGTGGACTTTCAGTCAGGTATGAGAACGTTTCTCCCAGTCAAGCATGAATCCCTTTCCAAATGACATAATATAAACTGAAAAAAAAAGTTTTTCCATATCAGAAAGAGACAGTTGAGGGTTGTTTGAGTCTAGCTAAATCAAAGTAGTTTCACACATGCAGAAGTCACCAGGTCTCAGCTTGGGATTGTAGCTACAAGTAATTTCTTCCTAAGTTGTATGTTTAAAAAAATATAGCAGAAATACAATCAGGCCATAGGGGTGCAAGAGTAGAATGTAAAAATACTCATAGTGGATCAGACCTTAAACCAATCTAGCTCGATATTTAACATCTGCATTGGCTACTAGCAAAGTTGCTAAGGGGAGGCTATGAGGAATAAGGCAAAGTACTGAGCAATGCTGGTCTGTATAAGCAGTCAAGAAGCAGCATTTAGTAGTCTTTCAGTCTGACATCTTCTGATGGACACATGCTATGATTTGAATGATCTCTTTTAATTAATCTGTATTTTGACCTTTGTGCTAGCCTATGGCACTGGTTTTGCCATAATACACTTGGGCGTCACACGGAAAAAATATTCTCCTCTTAAGCCTGCTACCTGGTCATTTTATGAAGTGCCTCAAGTCCCTACATTGCAAGAAATAAAATAAGATAATCTTTTATTAAATATAAAACCAGTTTACTGTGTCATACTTAATGTATTAGGCATTAATATTTACTTATAAATTGACATAATTGTGCAAGTCCTTACTACCATTTGTTTTTAATGCATGTGGACCTCGCAGTTCATGCCATTTCAGTTACACTGTAGAGATCAATGCTTTCCTGATTCCTATGGGGACAGCTGTTCATTAGCACGCAGGGTGGCCAATATTGCTTTAGGTAAAGATCAGCTAGTTCCTCTGTTCTACACATTTGGGAAGAATAGCATTGTTTATAAAATGTAACAAATGTTTCCTGGATTCTGGCCAGTATATTTTTGATCCTTTCTTGATCTTCATTTTCTCTAATCCTTTTCTTTTTGTATTCTTGCTTTTTGTTGACAAGCCAAAATTCTGTCAGTCTTGTTTCCTCTTTCAAAAAAACGTATTTTTGTTAAGTTGTATTAAGCATTCTACCCTCATGCCAAGAGCAAATTAAATTCCCCCCCACACTGAAATCAAATTTCGTAAAGTGTCAGGGCAATTAGCTCTAATATGTGGTTGCTGTAACTCTTAATTTTCCCCTTTCAAGGGTTTTCTTTTTTCTCTGTCTTTGTTTCTGAACAGAAGATATGAGATTCCATCTTTTCCCTCTCATTGTGGCCTTCCAGTTCCCAGGCATATAGCAACCATCCACTGATACTTAGCCAAACCTCACTTTTAATCTATAACCCAAAGGTATTTAAAGTAACAAATTGCTCATTCTTCAACCAGAAAGCTAAGCTGGTGGACCAGCCTGCTGGAACTGGAACAAAACTTGAAGAACAGACTTCTGAAGAACTCTCCCAAGCACCACATTTAAGCGCATCATACACACATCAGGAGATTTCCCATGACTTAAAACTGGCACAGCTCACCCACATAACAACAGAAGCCTTTCACATCATAAGTTATCTGCTATGCATTTTTTTGTTAGGGGTTTGATTCCAACAGGTTCAAGGATGACAAAATATGAGCACATAATTATTCCAGGTGGATGGGAAGGGAAAGGAAAAGTCCTATTTCAGAAAGATCAGGAAAAATCCTGCCTGGTGTTGCATGGTAGAATGGCCCAGCTCTAGCTTAGCCTTCTAGAAATGCTTTAGTATTCTCACATCTACATCAGCCTACTGTAGGCTTTCCACTCCAGGATGCCTTCAGCAAAGAGATTTTTCCTATCCCCTTCTCTAGACCCTTTGTTTTGATGCATGGGCAGGATGTGTAAGACAAAAACAAATACTTCTCTCTGCTAGCCATACCAAGCACTCTGGTGAGGAAGGATGTAATCAGAGCCAAGGAAGCAGTTGTTTCACTTCCAATAAAAAGTCATCCTATGTATAACAAAAAATCCTGGATGGTTTCCCAATGTCAACTAGATTAGAATCAGCTAATTTTTTCGTGAAGAATTTGACAGTTGAACATTACTCAGTCAGCCACCATCCCTCTCTTTCCTTCACATCCCCATTTATTTTGGCAGACTTAAGTAGTGCATATGACAAAGTTGTGTTATAGTAACAGCCATTGTGCTATTTTAAATATAGCACTTAGGAGTCTGAAAAAAAGCTGCTTGGACTCCAAAGGATATTTATATACATCTACAAATTGACCAGCCGCATTGCAGATGCTCTAATAGAGCAACAACTGATCTTAAGAGATGAAACTTGCGATTATGTGAAATACTCTTTTATTTAGAAAAATTACTTTTATCCACAGATGCACGCAGAAATGTTTTCCTACCTCTCATACTTCCCCTTGCTGGTTGCTGATCCCTGTCAATGTACTACTGCTTTAAGCCCAAGAGGTGGATATATGTTTTTCTGTTCCTGTTCTTCCTCCTTCTTCTTCCTTGTCAGCCCTGCAAGCTTCCTTAGTCTACCTATTCCCTAATTTAATTTTCTGTCAGCCTTGTCAGGGAGGTGCAGCTGAGAATCAGGTGTCATTGGCATTCAGTGGGGTCTAAGTACTAACTGCCCTTCAGTGCTTCAAAAAATCCGTTATGAACAGTATCATGCTAATAACTTTGTTTCTTCTTCAAGTTAACGTGGCCACAGCAGCATCCAGAAATTCATAGCTGGTCTTTGACATGGCTTGTATGATACCCATCTATTGTAGTCAATTCTCCTGCTCCTTCAAGACATTTTAAATAATCTGTATGTGGCCAAGGGCAAGAGGCTGAATACATATCTCCAAAGAACAGGCAGAAGAATCTCAGGGGAGGATGTAGTGACAGGTGGGACATGAAGAATCTTTTCCTTCAGCTGTCCCACCACTGCCCTGTGGAATTGGTGGAAAAGGGCTTGAAGAGAGGTAATAAGGCAGCCCACATATGAATCTTCTCACCTTTTTACTCTAGGCATCCTGGAGTATTTAGCAATTCAAACCCCAGCAAAGACTCATGTTGTGTGATCACACATTAGCAGCCACATGTGACCTGCTCACAATTTCATGCAGAACAGTAATGGCAATAGCCACCTTTCTTTATTGTAATTAATAAGAGAACTGCAGTGCCTATACTCATAGTGCCTCTAAGAAATGGCTGGGATGTTTGAAGGCGTGTCTCATATCTTGTGAATTCCCGCAAAGCATGAAATTTCACAGTAACATCCTGCTCCCCAGTTTCATTCTCCTATATTTTGTGTGTCATTCCTTGTTCTTCATCTTTTCATTCTCCATCTGCAGACCTGATTCATGTTCTATTGTATCCCACATGCCTCATCTTCTTAATCCTTCTTGATCCTCACCCCGATAAGACTGACTTCTTTATTATTAATGTTATCAAAAGGATGAATTAAAATTAATGCAAGATGTAATTCAGCTGCATTGTTGAGGTGAGAAGTCAAGCCAGTCAAAACAGTAAATGAAACATGCTCAAAGGCATATTATGGCAGCTTTTAAAAGAAAACACGGCCTCTTCAGAAAAGCCTAGGCTTCTGAAAAGAAGATGCAAGATCATACAAATAACAATCAATATTCACAGAAGCTATTTGTGAAGTACATGTGATACCTTTCAAACATGTTAGGTCAGTTACATGATCAGCACAAGGTATATCATGATACAGGTATGGTATTTGTGTATCAAACCTACAATATAATCTTCTGTAGAAAGAAAGAATGTATTTTTTAATATTATAAACTTAATGTTATTTACCTAATAAAATCAGTCACTATGTTTTTCTGTAATTTCCTTATATTAAAAGCAAAAGGCTAAAAATAGAAGTAGTTTATCTGATATCTTTTAGTTAGTTCATAATGCCATATAACATACAGCTACTGGCTTTTGGCTTTAAGTGAGATAAGAGGTCACTTTCTTTTTAAGTTATGATTGCAGTTAGTTTCTCGTTAACTTTAATTGTCATTGCTTTTGAAATTTTATTTTGCAAGTTAAGAAGTACTCAAACTTGTATTTCCTGGCCTTGAGGTTAGTATCTCCACTACTACAGCAAACAGTCTTGAAAGGCATATTATTTTATAAGCATTATTACCATATATGATCAAATGGGGAAATCAGAAATGGAGAAATCAGAAATGGAAAAATCAGAAAACCTCAGATGGAAAACAGATTTAAATTATCATGAGGCATAAAAGGCAAGGAAAAAAGTAGGTATGAATATATTACAAAGAAGAGGAAAACAATGCGGAGATCCATTGCACAGTGTAGGAAGAAAGCATGCATGGCTTCACATACGCATAAAAGATAAATTGCTATCAACCACTCGGAAGAAAATAAATCTGAAAAATGACAGAAGAATATCACATAGAACACAGAAAAATGAAGGTTAAAGAATATAATTAGATAACTGAATTATGTTCTAGCCAGCAGAGCTAGATGAAAATTACTTTAGACAAAACTAGCAAAACTTGGAAGCAGGCAAACTGGCTGATTTTGAAGCCAAACAAGATACTTCCCAAATATTAGTGGTTGTCTGTGGGAACCTGGGAATGATGACAGAGGCTCCAGAAAATGAGTGAGGGCAAAGCCTTTTAAAGAGGGAGAAGGGAAGATGTGAAGATGCCGAGCATCATAAACTAATCAGCCTATAAAACTTCTGGAGCAAATTACCGAACAACCCATGTAAAGTGCCTGAAAGATAATAAAGTGATAAAAACAGGCAACAAAGGTGTGTCAAAAGCAGCTCACTTCAAACCAAACTGATTTATTTCTTTGATAAGGATAAATGTAGTACAAAAGGAAGAAGCAGATAATTCTATAAAATTCAAGTGCATTTAAGGTTAGTCATTGTCTGCATGGTGTTCTCAGATGGAAGCAAAATTTTTATATAGTCACCATCAGGTGTACAAAGTTGGCTGAAAAACTGGTTTGAAATCTACTTATCAGTGATTCCCAATCAAAGGAAGTATCTCAAGTGGCTGCAATTCTCCCATGAGTCCTCTGAATCCAGTTTTATTTAATGACTTGCACACTGCAATAGAAATCACAAATACTTTGCTGAAAAGGATCACAATTCTCATTAATCTTTTTAAATAGGATTAATGCCCAAAATTTGCTATGCTGAAAAACAAAGAAGAAACCTGAACAATGCTGCGCAGGAGCAGAACGCCACAAACACAAAACAACAAATGATCTGGGCAGTGTGGCAGACCAACAACCAGAGCATCTCACAAACTGGATGAGAGACAATGGTATCATATCACTGTTGAATAAAAGCAAGTACTGATTTATTCTGTGCTGATGAGATTTCTGATGGTGCACTCACTTTATTTGCTGATACTATGGGCTCCCAAAAGTATCCTAATCCCATCTGTATTACATACTAGATGTATCCTGATACTCAGCGCTGTTGCAGACCCTAGAAGCCATCCTGGTTCTCCTGTTAAATTAGAGGTTGAAGTATATTTCTTGTGCTGGGAAGCTTTGAAAAGATATATTTTATTGTGAAGTTGATAAGTGGATCTATGGATTTGTCTCAAAGGCCACTTTGGTTAATACAAGAGAGAATAGTGTGCAGATTGGCAGTAAAGTCTTTTGGACAGACTCTGGAAGACTTTATTCACTCCCCTAGCAGAGCAACTGAAGTATTTCAAGAACAGGCTGGACAATAATCTGACAGTTACATTTGTTTCTGCTTTAGTGGTGGTAGTCTTTGGTTCCACAATTCCATCATTAATTTACACTCAGGTAATCTAAAAACAGTAGTGCAGATGTCCAGTGAGGAAAACTGACTATAGCTCCACTTGAAAAAAAGTATATTTGCCTGATTTATAAGAGGTTGTGAACCTGGCCCTAGCTGTTAATGTATCAGTCTGTATAATCTGAATGAGTTGGTGCTATTTTATTTGGGAGTAATTTTGAGTTTTATAGCAGTCTTTTAAAAAATAAAAATACATATACCTTTCTGGTTTGTATGGCATCTTTTATTGAAAAGAAAGATCTATTAATCAAAAGAGTTGGGTTTTGTTTTATTTTTTAAGGAGTGTTGGTACATATAACACACTTGGGCCTCAACTGAAGTCAAGCTTAGGAGCAGGATTTCCTTTAGTCACTGAATCATACCTATATATTTGTTAACTTCAGAACCGAATCACCTTTAGTACGCCATCTTTCTATTTTACTGTCACAGATGGCTCAGAGAAAAGACTAGGTTTATTTATGGCCACCGAAGCACAATGAAGTTTAATCAAACATATCTAACTAAAATTACAAGCACAAATTTTCTGTATCAAAGTCTCAAAAAGCTGGTCGGGGTAAACACCACCCCTGCATCTTAGCTGAGAACAGAAGTTTCCCAAACAGCAAGATACTAACTTTAAGTACAAAGGCAGTTCAGCTCAGTCTTAAAAATCAGTCTCACGCTATTTGGCTCAGAGCGTGGACAACTACACAAAATAAGGGAACCTGGGTTAACTTCCAAGTCGGTTGACTGAGTGTTACGGGAACTCTGTCTCTGTGGATATCACTACAGAAAATGTAATTTATTTTTCATAGCAACCACAGCCTGTAGGTGCAAGAACAGGATAAAAGCAAAGAAAAAGAAAGCAATATTTACAGTTGATTTTTTTTTTCACTTAGCTCTCACACCGAAAAGTGATTCATTTTTACCAACTGAGAAATTAAAGGCATCTCTTTCATGAGTCAGATTCTCTTTTTCTTGTGGATTTCTCTGTTTTCAGTGTTTTGTTTCTTGATTTTGCTTTTAATTGTTTGTGACAGGGATACGCTTAACATCAGAAAGGTGACCACCAAATGTGCTTTCTCCTCTTCCTGTGTTCCTTAGCATTTTTTAACTAATTTGCAAGTCAGGACATCTTATTGTTAATAACAGTTAACAGGAGCAGTTCAGGTCATTCTTAAGCTTAACTGACTAAAGCTATGGAGGCTAATAGGCATCTTTTTCATCTTGGGTGAAGAGATCCAAAACCTCACCAAAGCAGGCCATATCTCATAAACAGGTAGAGGACTTACCTTTAGCCTTTACAGTTTGAAGATCTTGATAAGCTTTTCTTAAAAAAATCAACAAATTTTATAAATACATACTTGCACTTCACAATTTAACCCTGATGTAACTCATCTGGGCCTCCCAAATCACACCAGAAATTAATCAGCCATACAGAGGTGAGGCTGAAAGGGCTTAAAAGAATTCACTGAGTTTGCATGCCTCTGTTTACGGTTGTCTGGCTTTAAACATTTACCAGCAGGTGTCTAAATTAGGCTATCTAAAAAAAGAAGAACACAAAAATGGGGGGGACTTTTTAGAAAAGTTTTCCCCAAATGATTTGTTCAGGGATTTTGAGTGAGCCAGCATGCAATTGACAAAAGGCCTGATCCAAAACTGACTGAAGGACAGGGTCAGCCTGTAAGATTCTCACATCTCTGGAACTGGCGATCAAACATATGCCAGATTGTGTAGTATTATGCATATATTACAGGGTTCTGAAGCAGAGAGGTGTAATTTTCATACTGAAACTATATATTGCTTTTCTATGCACCTGGCTAGATACTTGGTGTACAGACCTTGTCTTCTTTAAAAAGAAGAAAAGTGAAAAAAAATAAGTGAAGGTTGTTTTTTAACCCAGTGAATTCATGATCTGTGCCACAATCCTGAAACAAAAGAAGAAACAAACTTAATCTTTCTCAACTAGTCAAGGAGTACCTGAGGAATCTATTGTACTAATTTCATCTGGCATTTAGAAAGTGTATCTAGCTTTTGTGAGGGTTTTTTTTACTTTCTAGAACTAAAAACAGATTTGGAAGACCAGTGTCACTTGGATACCATCCATTCAAGTATTCTGATGCCAGACTTTTACTTCAATTTTCATCTTCATCAAAGATTTATCACATAACACTTAAAACTCAAAACACTTCAAGTTTTTTTATATTTACAGTTCTGTTAAAATCCCTAGCTCCCTCTCACTGGCTAGGAGGGATTAAAATTTCTATTTCTCCTGTCTGCCTCAAGATTTTATCAAAGATTAATTAACATGGCTTGAAATGCATACTTCTTCTTAATAAAAGAAAGTCTCTATTTATTTCTTTAATGCTACCACTAACTTTAAAACAGAAGATTTTAACAAAGATTTTATAAGAAAGAGTTTTGGAGAAGTTAGACTAACCACCTGACAGCGGCAGAGTGCAAACAGAGGTGAGAAAAGAGGTCAGATGTACATCAGTTAAATACACCTGTGAGAAAGTAGGTGTGGAGAAGAGTTCACTTAATAAAAACCAGAGAAAAGTAAAAGTCCCTCATACACTGAAAATAGATTGTTGAGCTCCCAACCTTCCCCATCTATCCTGTTGGAAGAAAACAGGACAGTATTTGCTCACCTTTTAGTAAAGGAAATTGGAGCAGATGATTAACAGGTTTTCTGACTCTTTTTACAAAGGTTTAAGTAGAAGAAGAAAATTCGAAGGTCTTGGTTATTATTTGTGTTGAACTGAGCACAGAATTTAGCCTCCCTTTGTGAGAGTTTTTTTTTCCTTTTCATGAAACCTTTACTCAAGCAAAATAACATCTGACTCTCAACCATGGAGTGAAATCCAGTAACTGTACATAGGATAGGTAGAAGATTGCTGATGTCCTTGTTCCTGGATGGGGACCTGAGCTACAGAGTAATTAAAGGTTAGGTACAAAAGGGACACAGTTGGGCATCTCCAAACTTAATTCCCACTGCCTACATTAGCAAGATAAGCAGCTCACCAGGCATGGATTTGCCACGTGACATAGTTGAGGGCCCCATGTCCACCCACTCATTGTTTCAGAAGGTCTTAATTGTGAGTAGCTGTAGTTTAGCACCAGGTACTGAAATCCAATTAGCCCAGGAGAGCACTAGGTGTGCTACTACCATGAACTCCCAGCTGATTTCTACCTGAGAGAAGATGCATCCTGAGAGCTCCGCAGCCATTCTGCAATGCAGTCTGGAGCAGAGCAGGTGGGGCAGCATGACTGAGGGATTCGCTTCAAAGGTGCAACCATAACCTACTGTGAAGACATGGACTGTCCCCTTGCCTGGGACCCACCTGGGTGGGCTGGCAGCAGATGAGTCTCCAGCCAGGCCCCATTCCCAGCAGGAGGTAGGTAGAGGAGTGCCAAGGCTTTTTGGCCAGGCAAGCTCAAGCGTGAGCCAGGCACTGAGCTGTTCAGTCAAGTCCACACCAAAGCATTTCTTACACCAGCAGAGAGAAACAAAATCTTACATTTCTGATGAATTTCAGGCCACATGCAGGAGTGGTTCCAGGGCTGTGTTTTTTAAATTATTTTGCTGCCTAAGTAATATTTTAGGGACCTGTATGGCACCTTAAGTAATTTGCCTGAAGCCACCACAGCCATTTGTGGCAGAACAGGGAAATGCACCCTCATCCCCAGAGGCTCTGGCTAACACCATAACCGCACAAACGTCCTTCCTCTTTTCTCCTTCCTCCTGGCTAGTCAGAATCAGCTTAAATTCACATAACAGGAACATATTTTGATCACAGAGAGATAGGACCTTGAGAGGCAGTGCAATAAGACAGCTGTCCCTGAAAGGGAGGCACTTTGATCACAAAAGAAGACCCCATGGCACGTAACAAGGTGCACAGAGCCCAGAGTCATCTATCAATTACGAAATTGTTGCAGCAGTATGAAATGAGAGATGGTTGTGGATATGCAAGAGGAAAAGGGGTGATGAGCTAAAAAGAAAAGCTAAGAAAGATATGCATTTATTCAAAAGAAAATAAAGTTCCTAGCTATCATCTCATTTCACTCAGTGGCAAACTTTCCACTCACTTCAACAGGACAACTGGCTGACATGTCACACAGGACTAAGGAAAGCAAGCGACGGATGTGCTCCCTGACTTTCAATCCCTGTGAGGCTCTGAGTTGCCCACATTTTATTTCATCCCAAATCAGCAGACAAAAGAATTATTAGATTTCTTTCTTCAAATTGAAATACACTCTGAGTATTTGTTTTGATTAAGTAACAGCATTTCTTTCGGCCTTGAGGCTAATGCTACAATAGAAAAAGCTACGATAGATAGTATAGGATATCCTACACATTTAGTACATCAATGTATAGAATATAGAAATTGAAATGATAGATCATTTTGGTAATTTCTTGAAAAGCATGAAAAAAAA
>WAAB01013531.1:6512-17151 GCA_013389865.1 Piaya cayana | reverse complement strand
ATAATTAAAAATAAATTAAAATTATTGTAATATTTCTCTCTGTATTTATAATAAGCTCTTCAACAATACATATTTTCTAGTAACAGTGCCACGGGAATATGCTGTATTTTTTCATTGCACATTCAGAAGTAGAAATGTATGTGTGAATTGGTACCAAATATTCTGATGTATAAATTTTTCTTGTGCTATGTTTGCCAAAATGAGGTAAGATCTCATTGAATTATTAATTTCCCATTCTGTCCTTTATACTAATAAATCATGAAAAAAGACAGTATTTCACAAAATAATAGGGAATATTATGTGGCCTTTTTTTTCCAACTCTCTAAGTTTGTTTTTTCTTTTTATCAGGATCCCAGAGTCTGAGTTCCTACCGAAGTGTAAAAATGTGTCAGCTCTAGTCCCAAGTGGCTNAGCCACACATGTGCTCCCTGACTTTCAATCCCTGTGAGGCTCTGAGTTGCCCACATTTTATTTCATCCCAAATCAGCAGACAAAAGAATTATTAGATTTCTTTCTTCAAATTGAAATACACTCTGAGTATTTGTTTTGATTAAGTAACAGCATTTCTTTCGGCCTTGAGGCTAATGCTACAATAGAAAAAGCTACGATAGATAGTATAGGATATCCTACACATTTAGTACATCAATGTATAGAACATAGAAATTGAAATGATAGATCATTTTGGTAATTTCTTGAAAAGCATGAAAAAAAATCATTACATTCACATGATTTTTATTTACTTGATTGAACAAGCACTTCCATATTGCCACCCAACATTCTGTTCATTATTTTTCTTAGATGTACTTGCATGAATAGGAATTTTAAAAAGCTTGAATTTTCAAAACTCAAGCAAGTTACCATGTCCAAAATCTTGCTCCTCATGACGATGGTAACTATTACTTCTCACAAGCTTTGGGTCAGCCCTTTGGAGAAAAATCTTTAATTATGTTTTCCATCACAGTAATAATGTAAAGAGATGGAAATTAATAAATAAATTGTAATTGATAAATAAATAATTTTTGGTCAAGGCTTTTCCTAACTTGTTTAGTTCACTTTAGTCAACTATTTCATTTGTAATGCTTTATTTTTGGGTGTAAAAATACNTTTTTTTTTCCAACTCTCTAAGTTTGGGGTTTTTTTTTATCAGGATCCCAGAGTCTGAGTTCCTACCGAAGTGTAAAAATGTGTCAGCTCTAGTCCCAAGTGGCTCAGCGGGTGCACAGGGAAGAGGACTAGTGTTGGTTTTATGGTTCTACCAGTAGGATGAGAATGCAACGTGGTTCTTACTTTAAGAGTAAAGCAAACTTTCTTACGAAGGGTGGAAGAAAGTATTTGTAGGAAAACCAAGACATAGCAAACAACTTTAGCTGACTTCTGCTCTGCTACTTGTTTCCTCATACAGAGTTGCAGGTGTCCCTCCAGAACCCTACTACCAGTGATGCTGTGCAAGCTGATACGGCTTCATCCATGCGCTGTAACCTGCAGGGTCTTAATTCCTGTTGCCTAGCTGTATCTTGAAAAGCAGAATACCAGGTAGGAAGTTGCTTACTACCATTCTGCTACATTTTATGACATTAAATGAGGGGATTTCCCACCAATGTGAAGGAGAAAACACACCTGTAAAGACTGAACGTCAGCAATAATTTGGCATAGCCTCCTTCCTGCTCCAAAACCTGCTGGAATGTTTTTCACCTTTTTTCAAACTCCCTTTTGTGTTACACTTGAAAAACAATACAAAGTTTTAAAGCTGTGAAGCTGTACTTTCCCACCTGCTCACGTCTTAACATGACTGGACTATTTTTGGTTTAGAAAAACTGAAGAATTGTTTTAATATCTCTCTATGTCTTTACCTGCCAGTCTTGCTCTATGATTTATTTTTCCTCACTCTGTCTTTCTCTATCACTTGTCGTTGCAGTGAGGCTCTTTAAAAACTGTCACACCCTCCGTACTTCACCATTGGGACAGCCTGGTCTTTTCTTGTGTTTGGATTACTCACTTGGATGTCACTCTGCTGTTAGAAGCCCAGAGTGCTGAAAGGAGATAAAACCCCTTTCTCCTATATGAAATAACGGTTAGACAAGAGTTGACTTTCTGAAAGGGCCTGATCTAATATCCCCTGCAATCAATGGAAGGCCTTTAACTGACTTCAGCAGGTCTTAGATAAGGACCCACATTAATATTATTAACATTATCGTTTGTAACGGAGGCTCTGAGCTTTGCTGTACAGTATGTTTTGTAGGAACAAGAAACAAATATGGGATGGTATGTTTCTCTGTACTGTTTTTTTTTAAGAAAAAATAAATTTGCTGCAATGTTTTGCTTGCTTTGGATTTTTTCCTACTTTTATATATATGATGTTCCCTTATAGGAGGTCCTCCATGTGTTTAGAGATTTCTCAAGCCACAATAGAAAGATAAGAATATTAAAAATCAACAAGGAAGTTTTTTCATAAATAGTTTAGGCATTTGTGGTGATTAAGTTTTAAAGAAAAAAAGCTTCAGAATAATTCAGATGGAAGAATTTCCACCTCATTTAGTTGGGTCTCACTTGTATGGGTGACACTGATACTGTTGCATTATATTTCAGAAAGAAACAGACCTAAATATCTGATACAAAACCCCAAGCTGAACTTTCTAAGGCTAGAGATGTTGAAGGCTTTAAAAAAGGCATATATACCACACCCTTTTAGAAAACTGCTGAAATACTATGTAATGAAATCTGTAGGCATCAGAAAAATGAATAGGGTTGTCTCTGCCCCTGTTAACCTTCAAAGTGTGGAAAAAAGGAAGTGGAGCAGGAGAAACTGTTCTGAAAGAAAGATATCTCTCAAAGAGTTTTTTTACTTTGGTAATGTTCCATTTGATTTATATCATGAACATTTCAGTGGCTCTCACGAACTTCAATGGATTAAATTTTGCAATGTCCTCTAAGACATGGAAACGTTATATCCCTTGTAAAAGTCCTTAAGCTGAACCTGCTGAAGCTAGATGATGTACTTTGGGTTGTGCAGCAGATCAATGGCAGCATGCAGTCCTCTTCTCTTAAGCTCTTGGTCTGATAAGTGAGCCCCGCAACTCCAAGATCACACTTGAGGAAGTTGTACCTGTGTGATTTGCTGCTAGCTGTTGCTCTTGAAACCATCACATCTAGGACTGAGCTTCATATTATATTCTGGGCTTTGTCCTACTCTCATTTAGATTACTACAAAAATCCTTTTGACTCTGCTGTAAACAGAAGCAAGCATTAGACAACATGTGAGGAGCCTGTTCTAGAATGGACAGCTGAATTCAGGATTGTATCTGAGTCTGAACTCTGTTTAAACCGACATTACACATACATATATGTACATAGCCTTTTCTATCAGAATTTAACAACATGTTTCTTACACTACTTTACTCCTCTGTCTCCTCTCCCTGATTTGTTACGTGCCTTCATCTACCATCTCTGGCACTCTAAGAGAGCTTTTAAAATTGTACTTTGTATGCCCAAACCTCAATACGGGAATGAAGCAACTAATCAATAAACACTTAAGCTAGCCACTTCTTATCTCTATGAAGTATCTAGTAACTTCTACAAGTACTTTGGCTTGTAGCTTAGTATGTTGAGAATTGTATGTAACTAGGAATTATAAATGAAGAGTGTTACTTATATACTACTAGTGAGGTTTGTCTGTATTAAAAGTTACATAGTTTTAAAATTACATTTTCAGTTAAATTGATGTAACAAAATTAATTCAAATGCATGATTAATGTAAATTTTATCCCAAATGGGTAGTTAAGGTTAGATACAAGTCAGGCTGAATAAAAAGAGTATAATTTATACCATATTTGCACGGTTTTCACTGACTTCCTTTCCAGAGTGATTTCAAGATAAACAACTTTCACTTTGGTAAAGATGAAAACCTAAGCCTGACCTTAGTACTCTGATAGACTAAAATGCTGACGAAGCCAAGAATAGAAGGAATTCTCACAGGTGACTACGAAGTTTTAATGCAAGAACACTTAAAGGTAGGGGAGAGATCCCTCAGTTTGCAATAAATTATGAATGGGAGAACATTGGTTTGCCAGTCACAGCTTTCCTAATCCAGGGGAAGGGGAGAAAAGATGAAAGCCTTGAAAGCCTCAGGAAACTTAACTAAAAGTTTATGCCCAAGTAAAGCTTTATGAGATGGTGATACTGCCAACAGGAGACTGCAAAGTATTTGCCAAGAGGCAAGTCTATGAGAATAATTCAGTCTGAGACAAGCTGATATTTATTTCTGAAAAGGACTGGTGGGTAGCTTTCTAGTCATGTAACACTGGCACTATAAAGAAAACACTGAGATGACCCTAAGGCATAAGAAGATGTCCATTTAACAAAGTATTTGAGACAGGCATTATTGAGAGTATTTCCAGCTAAGGAAAGAACACAGGAAAGCATAGCAAGCATACGTGATCAAAGCAGTAGGCAGTACTGAAAGACTAATTGCAGATGTGCTAGAAATGCAAAATATAGGAAATGCCAAGGGAAGGATCACTTTTTAGTTCTGTACTGAACAAAAGGCACACAGGAGGAGCATGGAGAGCCATTCTTCCCAGGCTCTGTTACTTCTGCTGGCAAATCTGATGAACCCTGGATAGTAGATTTCCTTCTTTATGGCGAGCATACAAGCCTTAAAACAGGCCTGGTGTTTCTATTGTCAGAGCTAGTACACAATAATCTTCATTACCAATCCAAACTCAAATAAATTGCTGTTGCCCTTGGTAGCTCAGTGGGAGAACTGGATTTGAAAGGACAATTTACAGAGGGAGGCAAAACAGCAGCAGTTTGTTGAGACCCAGAGTATATGGGAAGGGTACGGGTTAGCAGTCTGTTGAGCTATAATGTTATATCAATGCAGCTGATACAGAAGTTAAAAGGAAGAATATGCGTCACTTGAAATATAACACAAGGAGGAGGAAAAGATGGAGAAGCAATTCCCTTGGACCAGTGATGCAGAGAAGCAAATCTCATTTCTCAACAGTGTCAGGAAGATACAGTCAAAAGCCACAGTAACACATCCTGCAAGATGAAACACAACATGCATCTAGACCAAAACCAAACTGACAGTCTGGTAGGACTTCAATGTGTCCAGGTAGCCTCGCTCTCAAGGCCATAGAATCACAGAATCCCAACTCTCTCAGCCTGTCCATATAGCAGAGGTTCTCCCGCCCTCTGATCATCTTTGTAGCTCTCCTCTGAACCCATTCCAACAGTTCCATATCCTTATGTTGGGGATTCCAAAACTGGACACAGCACTCCAGATAAGGTCTAGCAAGAGAAGAATAGAGGGGCAGAATCCCCTCCCTCGACCTGCTGGCCATGCTTCTTTTGATAGAGCCCAGGACGCAGATGGCCTACTGGGCTGCAAGCATGCATTGCTGGCTCATTGTCAAGCTTCTCATCAATCAGCACTCCTCAAGTCCTTCTCTGCAGGGCTGCTCTCAATCACATCATCCCCCATTCTGTATTGGCAGGCACATACATTTCCCTAAGATACGGTATTTCATATGGACTTAAGCAGAGCTTCCTTCTTACAAACTGTGCTTATTTTCAGATTTCTCCATTTGGCCAATGTTTTTAATTTTGAAATTATTCTTTTGGTACTGCCAATATTTCACCCTTTCAGCACAAGACACTAACTGAGGAAGGCCTAAGATTTTCATACTTTTGTATTTAGTGCATGTGCTTAATCAAAAGGAGGTCAAGAATGTTTGAGTGTTTCCTTCAGGTTCAGAAATATACAAGGGTTTCTCTGAATCAGGGACTGCATCACCATTACTAATTCAGAGAGTGCAGGAGACAACTGCAAGGGGATAGCATCAACCTCGTGCAAAGGGAAATAGCCAGTGTGTTTCATGCTGCTCCCCTGTGAAATGAGACCAGTGGAAGACATTTGCTGTACAAATTAGTCTTGTGAGTTTCAGTGTTGCCTACATGAGATCATTCACAGTCAGCTCATCTCTATCAGAAATGAAAGGATGGGGCATTTCCATCATCCATTAAAAAAAAGTAGTGTGCCAAATTGCCTGAAAATATTTCTTGTAAAACAAAGAATATTCTTGGTATTGTGACTTACCATGTAAGAGTAAAAAAGTCCTTTTTCTTTCCTCTCTTACATGAAACCAGGATAAACTTTTATAGCTGGTTCCTTACACAAGATATCTGCTAACAGACTATTGCTCCAAAGACAGGCATGACCTTTTCCTACATAAAGTTTGGATATCCCAAGTTGTCATCCAGTTACAGAGACAAAAATCTCAATATATTTATCCTGTGGAGGAAAGCACAGACACCATAGGATCAGAGAAACTTACAGGCCATTGCCCTTTGCAAAGTCAAACCCAACAAAACTACATTTACCCAATCAGAACCTTACAGAGCAGAGTAAATAATCATAGTATGCCTCCTGACTTTTCAAACAGTAGTGAATCACTAGCAACTGGGGGGGGGGGGAAGGATATTCTTTTGTAGGTTTAGGGTAATCCCTAAAACCTGGAGAGGAAACTGAAAATAGAAGACAGGATGGCCCTGAGGCTTTTAGAAACTGCTGAGGAAAAAAAAAAACCCTTCTGTTTCAAGAGTAGCCTACAGCATGTTAAAAAAAAGCCAGAAAATCTCTGAATTCTGACACTTTAGTAAGGCAGTGAAAAAAAAGCGGGAGAGTGATGATTTTCTCATAATACCAGCTTTGTCTGAGGAAGACCAAAAAAGTGGATATCAATCTTTGTGCACTAGAGCCAGCTGGGCTAGAATATTAGCCAAAATACTTATGAACTGTGTGGCTGCCAAGTACAACTAAAATGTCACTGGGAAGGTTAAGAGTATGTTTTCTTATTGGGGAATTCCAGAGGAACTATTAATGAGGGAAAAAAAAAAAGGACCATGGTTCATAGGGCAAGGTTTTGGCAAGCTACAAGAGGGACCACATTATCACCAGCCCTCAATATCCTCAATATCCTCAAGCAAAGGCAGAAACTGGAAGAAATGTGCAGACAAGATGATCCTTCCTTGGCACGGATATGTACAGATCAGCTCCTGTTATGTCAGCTAAATAAAACAGACCTTGCAGAGAAGCACTTGCCGTGTCACTGACTGATGCTTGTAGGCTCTATGTATCTATCTATCTATAGAAGGTAGAGGTTGTACAGAATGTATTATAGCAATGTCTAGCTGTCTCTGAATCTTTTAGATTTAGAGGAGAATTTATGTGAGAAATAAAGTCGAACACTGTCTGCAAAACCACAGGGAATTTTTTCTTAGCACATTGTATGAAGTATTATCAGGACTACCTAAAACTGTGCATTTAAACAAAAAAAAAAAAGCAACCTTGTCTCTATTGCTTGCAAAGCCAAGATGTGTCAGAGGCTAAAAAATCACCCAATTTGCCACAGAAGCCACCACTGGCAGTGCGAAAATAGGTTTAATATATATCTACTTCAGTTGAATGTTTTCGTCCCCTGCAGTTGCATAGTTTAAGGAACTTGTGCAGTATGAACTGAGGCAGGATTTATGCCTATATTTAAACCAGCCTGAAAGAGCAGCTCCTTGCAATCAGATCATGACATTCATTTGGTTAAGTATGAAAACTAGAGATGCCTCATTTAAACATTGTCATTGACAACTTTATCATTTATACTGGAGATATTAAAAATGTTTCTTGGTTCTGTCCAAACTTTTCCAGAACTGCATTTCTTCTAACCCAGAGTAAATGTCTTCAGCTTCATTCTTCTCCTCTAGAAGGCACTGGCACCTCAGATGAGAGAATTTGTGTGCATGTATGTTAGCTTACTACATTAAGATTTAGTGTGTCTAAGGTTAATTTTAATGTCCTTTCCTGTGTAATCAGATAGCTCCTACATGTCCGTCAAGAAGTCATTTGTCACAGCTCCGTAATGGCACTTAGCTGGTATGTTGATGCTGCTGAATTCTAGTATCTCACCCAAAGAGTTGAGTCCCACTCTCCAGTTACAGTTGGGCAGAGTGTGGGAATATAAGCAGACATCGGTCTTTTCATAAAATTAAAACAACATCTGACAAATGGTAGATCAGTAAGGATGGGTGCTTTACTAATTCATATGCCTCCTCCAGCAATTTAGCTGGTTCCCTAATTGTCTTGTTTAAGAAAAGTGTGTTGCCTCTACTTGTCTTCTATTTCTATGCACTAAGCACCTAGGATCCACCTTGTTTTATCATTTTCAGAGCTACTAAAGGTACTTTTACCCACTTTCTTTTTCCTTTTCTTTTGCACAGCAATCACACTCAGTGCAAGACTGCCTGTCTGTTAGTGACCAATTTACAGAGTCAGATAGTCAAGAAGATGAAATTGCTCTGTAATTGCGCTTATGTAAAGTGGTTGTATTTAAAAAAATTACTCCCTGGAGGAACTACAATCAAGCCTGCATTTCTAATTGAGAAAAGGGAATATCCCTGAAAAATGAAATTTACCTAAGACAGGAATAAAACTTCTGAATGAAAATTTCATGTGAAAACATAGAGAGGCAACGCACTAAGAATCAGGTACGACTGCAAGTGAGAAAAAAAACAAACCCTGAACATAATAGAATGAATGATTATACCCAGGCTTTATTCTTGATGAACCAACTAGTAAATATTTTATTACAGACTTAAGACTAATATATGACTAAGTAAAGGGAATTTTTTCCAATAGTAATGTTGTATGACAAGCCCCTCAGCCAGTTTTCACAGGAGGTAAAGGAGAAAAAAGACAAATCCAACTTTAACCTAGAAGTACAAAGCAGAAATCCTATCTTTGGCTGCATCTGATTCTAATCTAGCAAGAATATCCATATCAAACTGAAGTCCAACCAATTGCCCCCACAGCAAATTCACCTGTGACAAGAAGTTAAGCAGTCTTGGTGCTTAGTTTCTGTAGCATCTCCAAAAATAACTGAGGAACTAGAACCCAACTGAAGACCTAGTGATACAACAGGCAGATGATGTGCCAGCTCCCTTTTCACAGCTCTTTGTGTTTTACACTGCTGACAACACCAGAGCTTGTTTTCGTCAGTATACTCTCCAGTTATGACTCAGAAGACATATGGAGAATAGATATGTGTACTACCAAGATTCAAGTTTTAAAGTCACTTTTCTGTTCATAACCACACTGAAAAAAACCAACCAAACCCAACAAAAACCAAAGCAACAACCACCATACAATAAAAATGTGCTAAACTGAAAAAACTGCCACTAATAGTTGTTTAAATCATTAGTTGGTCATCTGTTGTCTGACTTCAGTGAGAATTGGAAAGGTGCTTGATTTACAACAATGAAAAATGACCATTTGGGGGAAACTCTTAGATTAACAAACTTGAACTCTGAACACTATCTGTTTTACAAAATGAAAAACTGTAAGTTTATGGCAGCTGAACATGTGAGCCAAATATATTGGTTACTATTCAAAAAAAGTTAAAACAAATTAGGTTTCAATTTGTTATGGAGACTTTTGCGTCATAATACTCCTGTCAAATAAGAAATGCCTATAAACAGGAGAAGAGGCACTTTTAAAGTCCATCTTTGAGGCTGTATACATAATATGGCCACTTGCTGGGTGATCTGTAAATCATACTAGAAAGCAACAGTAGATGGCCTACTTTTCACAAAAAGTGAGAGCTAGAGAAACCCACGTTGTGCCATACAGAGGGGAAGCACAGGCACAGCCTTCATTATTAATTGGCATCCACAGAAAGAGCAAGCAGAAACAGGACTAGTAAAAGAAAGAAGGGAATTCTCCCTGGAAACATATGGGAAGCACAAACTAGAAGTAATAAAACATTAAAGAATAGGGATACAAACACCAATGTGTCCAGAAAGTGCAATCATTGGTAATGAATGTAATGAAAGCACTGCAAGTGTAAATGCAAAAGTTAAATGCTTCAGAAAACTAGGGTAACTAAATAAGAACTGTATGAAAGAGTCTTCCAAGTATCATTTTCTATATAACTCACCAGCTTTCGTTAAAGGGAGAAGTAAAGGAAAGCACAGAAAATTCCACTTTGACACCTGTCTTTTAGAGCTGTTTTCATTTTCACAGTTTATGTTTGCAGTTCCTGCACAGCAAAGCTCCCAAAGCCAAGCCCTGTCAGCAAGTCACTCTGGCCACAGACCTGGTTTTCCACTCATTTATGTCACTGGTCCACTGGACAAACTTCGTGTTACAATTAGCCATCAAGGCTAATTTTCAGGCTAACATCACCGTGTAAACACAGTATAGGCTAAAATCACTGAAGAAAACTAAGTACCCTGCCACTGTGTACATGCCCTCTGCTCAGTAAGCTAAAAATAAGCCTGTTCAATACTTTGGACTGCCCTTTTCCTAAACTGGTTGAGCTCTCAAACCACAGCTTTCTGAATGTTGTCAATTGACATCTGTAAAGTACCTCAGGAAATATTTTTGCAGGTCCTTGAAGAATTTCTGACTCTGGAAAAACAGTGCGTATAAATGAATACAGAATGCAATGTTACATGCAGTTTGAAGAATTACTGCTGAAAAATCATAGAATTATAGAATCATAGAATAATCAGGTTGGAAGAGACCCACCGGATCATCGAGTCCAACCATTCCTATCAAACACTAAACCATGCCCCTTAGCACCTCGTC
>WAAB01013528.1:23513-35146 GCA_013389865.1 Piaya cayana | reverse complement strand
CCTCCCTCGGCCTGCTGGCCACAATATTCACCGGGTTTAATACCGTTTAGCTTGTGCACATTAATTTCACATCATTAGCTGGCTTAATTTTCCAAAGAATCACCTTCAAAACAGAATTGAATTGAATCTGACACACAGGTCAGGCCACTGTTTATCCATACATTGGCTTGTAGCTCCAAAAAGTACTTAAATTTTCAGTGAAGCTGGCAAGGATAACAGCATCGCCCTTGGGCAGTGATGCTCCCAGGTATAGCAAAATATAGTAACAATAATCACAGAATCATAGCTTTGGGTTGCAAGGGACCTTAAAGATCATCCAGTAACACTTCTGGCTCCTACATTTAAAAGAATACTTAGTATTAAATTTTTGCTAGATACTACCTCAAACTCTTTTTTTGGTACATGATGTTTTTATACTATATCTACCGGTTTATCATCCTGGTTTCTTCATCTGAATCCATCACCAGTTTTCTAAAAGATGTTGATACCTCCCTTACCACACCAGCCAGACTCTTCAGCTTCTCCTTCCCCTTTGTATGAAGCTCTACAAACGGATGTTGTGTCCATACTCCTCTACATTAAGTGTCCGACAACCTATCAGGATTTCTTCTGCCCCTTTTAGCTTCTTTGTAAAGCGCTTTCTCTTTTTTATCTCTCTTCACTTTTTGAAGATTGCCTTATTCTTAAACCCCTCTCTCTCTGTTTCCTGTCTCTCTCCATGACGATCCTTGACTCTCTATTTTTCTTTTCCCCATTCTTGTAATTTCCCACATTTGTTCTTCAACTCCAACTCACTTTCTTCATTCTGTTATACTTCCTCAAATTTCCTTTTGGTTTCCAGGGGTTTACAGACATTTACACTGTGCATAAACACAAGCCGTACAATTCCATTAAATGGAAAAACAGTTGAACAGAACTTTATAAGGGCTTCTAGGCATTAGCATTACATTCTGTATTCATCTCAACTGTTGTTTATCAACCACTGTAAATTAAAAAAAAAAAGGGCTCATCAATTCATAGCAGCCTCTCTAGGCTGAGTATCATGGGATTATCCATGGAGAACTTCCTTACAACAGGAATTCCGAAAGATTTTCATTTTTAAGCCACAGAAGTGAGGTGAACACTCATAAACCAGATGTAATAGAAAACACAGTATGCTTCATATCAAGTTTATCACAATCGATCAGACAGATGCTTTGATACCACGATAGAGCAGTAATCTCCATCCTCCCTTAGAACAAATGTAGAGACAATGAATGAAAAAGGTGTCAAGGTCAGAGCCAGTCTATATTAAGACAAGGGCTGCACTTTCTGCAGAGAGTGAAATATAGAAAAGTGCGTGAGGTTGGCACACCAAATCCAGTATTTCATCAAACTGAGAAGCAATTCCAGGTTTGTGGCTGCCTTTATGGGTAAAGACACTGATGTAGAGACCAGATCATGGCACAAGAGGGCAGTCAGCAACTGAGACAGGAAAGCAAACCTTCCTCACGCTCCCACCCCAGGTTTTCAGAAAACTAATCTCACCAACCCACGGAAGTAGGGAAATAATGCTTCAAAAGGTACCTTTATGAAACAGCCGCAATGCTCCCATTTCTGAGAGAGAATTAATGACCTAAAGTTATAAAGTTGGCTGTTTCAATACAAACTAAGATACTTCAGGGTTTGTGAATGCCTTCTTAAGGAAGAGGAATTAAGGAATTAATTATTAATTAATTAAGGAAATTCCAACATTTACCTGACAATAGTCCAAACTCAGTGAAACAGATCTCATCAGTCCTGGAGATAAGTTCCCTTGACTAAAATAATAATATCTGCACAGACAGTATTAATTCCAACAGGCTAAAAACAGGGACAAGGAAGAATATTAGAAAAAAAGAGAACACATTATATTATGCACCAGGTGTTTAGAAAGCCTACTATCAGTGTGCTTCACGACCTTATAAATAATCTCATCAGCACTATCCTTATTCTCTATTTTACCAACAGAGAAATAAATCTGGCAGCAAGTAAATTAGAGATGGTTTTCCCAAAGCTTTAGATGAACTCTGTACCAGAGGCAGAGTGAGGCAAAATGATGTGAACGAATCCAGTCCAGTATCTTTATCAGACATGCATGAACACATTCAGCACGCATGCACCCACCCTCCTAACAGCCTCTTTTATGAATGCTTTCCACAAGGGCATGAAACACCCCATTCAGACAACGTGCACTTGCTAACGGTGAAGCCAACTTCAAATTCAGTATTTGTAAAGAAATCAGTTGGAAGTTTCTACAATATTTCACATCCTCCTTCAGATATGATCTCTTTTTTCAAGGCCTACTTAAAAATGGAGTATGCGAAGACACCAGTGAATCAGGTCAATAAAGCAAGAAACATCTGCCTTACCTGGTGGCGCATTAAAGGCATCATCAAGAAAACAAGAGGCTCTTTGCCTGTATTCTGTGAACAAAGAACAGATAGGAAATCTAAACACCTATCACAATTTACTCCTCCACTCAAACACAATCTGTGATGAGACCAGACACCTTTGCAACATGGTGGGGTTGGTTTTTTGGTTTTTTTGAGTAAGAGCTCCTTTTGTGGAAAACTGGTATTTTGAAGCAAAAGTATCCTGACACTAAATTTACTTAAACTGAAAACAGGCATAAACCTACATTCAAAGTTTTAAAAGAGTTTGTTGTTGGTTCCATGTTGTGTTCTCTTTTATGGGTGCATTTCAAATGCCACCTATGTAGTAATTTCTATTTCCTCCTCCTATATTCATTTTTTAACTCATAATCTTAATTTACTCCCTCAAAATTCATTCTTTCACTCTCTTTTCCTCCCACCTTCCTTCTCCCCTTAAGATAAAGCGAGTTTAATTGTGCCTGACATGTACAACTCCCTTGTATTATTATCAGACAGGACAGAGCTTTGGTAAATCTTGACCCACCTTATGTCACAGGTTGTTTAATATTCAGACACGGAAGTTATTCCCAGTTGCCACTCCCCGCACTCTGCTTTTATAAAGGGTTGAAAATAGCATGTTAACAGTACATAAAACCTTTCCTTAAAGGATACTGAACAGCTTGAAAGAATCCACATCACTGCTAACTTCTTAGCTAGAGGCAGCCTGTTCATCACAAAATGGCAAAAACCTTTCTTATTTTGGAATCTGCTGGTGAAAGCTCAGAAACATCAATGCCACAGTGTATCATCAGGAGAAATAGCCCTTAGAAAGAAATCTACAAATCACAAAGAACAAACAGAAAAATGTAAAGGGTCTTTGTTTTCCCTGGAAGAATTTACACTTCCCTTTCAAGTATTTCATAGAATGGTTTAGATTGGAAGGGACCTTAAAGCCCATACAGTTGCAACAACCCTGCCACAGGCAGGGACATCTCCCACTGGATCAGGTTGCTCGAAGTCTTATCCTATCTGGACTTGAACATCTTCAGGGATGGGACAGCCACACTTCTCTGAGCAACCTGGGCCAGGGCCTCACCACCCTCATAGGAAAACATTTCTTCTTATGATCTAATCTAAATCTCCCCTTTTTCAAATTAAAACTGTTAACTCTCATCCTATTCCTGCACTCCCTGACAAAGAGCCCCTCCCCAGTTTTCCTGTAGCCCCCCTTTAAGTACTGGAAGGTCCACCTAGAGCCTTTTCTTCTTTAGGCTAAACAACACAATTTCTCTCCAATAGCAATTATGAGCTGCAGCACAAAGAAAAGGCTAATTTTTGCAAGGAAACAGCTGGTCCAGAGTCAACCCAGAGCTAGAAGATAAGGCAGGGAGCTGATGCGGCAGAAAGAGGTGGGAAGACTCAGGCCTGCCTCAGAGTTATCACTGAACCTGCCCTGTGAGGGGCCTGATGCTGCAGTGGCCACCCTTGCCGTGGAATGGAATGCTGCTGCTCTCCTGGCTTTGGAGCGCTCAGCCTGTTTCTGACATACTAACCTAGTCTCTGCAGCTGAACAACTGTTCCAAATATTCCTTATGGACTTAACATCCCCCTTCTTGGTGGAGATACCATTTTTGCTTGAACTCTGTCTCTTCAGGTGTTCTATGTTAGATGGCTGCCATGCTCTACTCCTTCTCCCTAGCTTTTTTTCAGTCCCTACTATTTTCAGACAAATGTACACAGTGCAGTTCTGTTCGGTGAGACTGCCTTCTGAAATTCTTGCTCCCTTCCTCATCCTCTCTTTCAACACCCAGTCCCAGCCCTCCACTGTTGGCTTAGCTGGGAAAGTGTANTTGAGGCCATTCTCTCTTGTCCTGTCCCCTGTCACTTGGGAGAAAAGCCCAGCTCCCTCCTCTCTACAACCTCCCCTCAGGTAGTTATAGAGAGCAATGAGGTCTCCCCTCAGCCTCCTCTTCTCCAGGCTAAACAACCCCAGCTTTTGATCCATTATTTTCATTATCTGGTTTATGCCATTACCGTACAAAGAGCTGAACAAATACTATATAACAACCTGGCTTGGCAGTAAGAATTTTTTATGGCACGGCAGAAGAAAGTATTGGGTACGTCTTGCCTCAAGCTCATTTCCACCTGTGTTTTGCTGGGGCAGAACTGGCTCAAACCATTCCCACTTCTGCCTCCTACCAGCCCCCAAAAGCTGTATTTTTAGGGGGTAGGGAGAGAGTGAGGAAGCAAGTTACATTTGACCTAGATCAGTTCTCTGACCCAGATGTATGCCCTGGACTATCGCATGAACTTGCATAATGATGTGAATTAGCACAACAGCAGAAGCAGAAGCTGCCAAAGAAAGGGAACAAGCATCAAGCATCACGAGAAGAATGACCCCAGTCAGCTCACGAAACTCCATTTGTGGCGAGATTACTGCCCCAGCCCAACAGCCACAGCACCTACACCAGGTTAGGGTGCTCACTGCAGCACAAATACAGACAAGAACCTCCCCTGGCTTTATTAGTGATTAACCAATAACGACCTATAAAATATGTGCTTCTTAAGCATGAATGTTCTTCATCATAGTAAGACTTTCCTCAAAAAGGTGTTGTACAAGGCAAACTCAGAAACAGGCTGGGCTGAGCATTTTTCAGTGAAATTCAGTTTTTCCACTGGAGGAGAACAATTTCTTGAAAGTGAAATTTTTCTTTGCAACTTTCATTGAAAGTCTTGACTAAACTTTAAACAGAAAAAAACCCCAAAACCATTTTTCAGGTCCAGGATGGAATTGCTATCAAAAACAAGGGCATGTGTACAAGAGTAGACCAGATGGCAGGTTTCTGGGATAGGCATTCACCAGGTGAGGGACTGCTGGAGTTGGGTTCCTATTCCTGCTCTGCTTGAATTGTCTTTCGCATTGCATGTGCTCCACAAAGATGCTGGAGGAGGTGCCTACTCAACAGGCTAGTGAATGCTATGGATCAGTCTCTTTCTTTATTGTAACAGGTGAAAGTTTCCAACATTATTTCAGTGTGATGCAGGGGAAAAAAAGGTCAAAATCGAAAAAAAGAACACTTCTGTGAAATGGGGAAATATTTTCTAGCTAGTTCTCATAAGATTTATCTCAGTGTTTGAGACAATTCTCTGGCAAATTTCCCAGTCTGATACATATGCCTTATTTAGCCTTGCAGTAAAATTCAGTGGGCAGCACAGTGATGAAGGTCAGATCAAGAGCAGCAGAGGTATTCAGCAAACAGTAAATCCCTTTACAGAATAAAAGAAACTGTGGGTTGAAAAGTCAATGGGAGAACAAAAATGGATAATAATCTCATTTAAAACTTCTCCCTCTGTGAAAGTTTCTGTATGAGTACTGATCCAACAATAACTGATTTCACAATGAGAAGCACCAAAGGTGTTTTCCCAGACCTCACAGATCCCCTTATTTTCCACTAAGACAAAGAACCAACACAACTGATTCACTTCAGTGAAACTGCTCTGCGCCAACAGTCAGATATCAAGAGTCACATGACTTTGGATAATTCATGCTCAGTTTTCAAGATGAAGGAACGATTATTTATGCTGTAAAATATAAGATAAACATTATTTTAAAGTCTGTAAGTTTAAGACAAGTAAGACAATTATGGAGCTCCATACATTTGTAACACAGTCTTTCACAGGAAGGGACCCACAAAGACCACCGAGTCCAGCTCCTGTCCCTGCACAGGACAGCCCCAACATTCACATCTTGTGTCCAAGGGCATTGACCAAATGCTTCTGGAATGTTGTCAGGCTTAGCACCATGTCTGCTTCCCTGGGAGCTGTTCCAGTGCTCCATCACCCTCTGGGGGAAGAGGTTTTTCCTAATGTCCAACCTAATCCTCCCCTGGCACATCTTCCTGCTATTCCCTCAGATCCTATCACTGGTCATGGGGGAGAACAGCTTAGTGCCTGCTCCTCCCCTTGTGAGGAAGCTCTAGACTGGATGGGGTCTTCCCTTAGTCTCCTCTTCTCCAGGCTGAACAGACCAAGTGACTTCAGCTGCTACTCATACGGCTTCCCCTCTAAACCAACTTTGTGGCCTCCTCTGGACACCCTCCAGTAAAGTCTCCAATTTGATAATTGTCATCACAAACTATGATTAAAATTCTGGGGTTTCAGTTGTTCTGCTTGAATGGTGCCTATATATAAAAAATAATCCAGACATCTGTGACCAGTTACCATTGCATAGTTGATACACATGCAGCACGCAGGTGCCCCAATCCTATTAACCCTAGAGACAGACAATAAAAAAATTAATGTGAATGTGACATATTTCACTTGTCATAGGCACAGTCTTCTACTGTCTGTCTAACAGATAACAGTGGACTAGGAAGTAGAGGGATCCGACCTCAATGAGAACTGCTGGTGCTCCATGCCCTAAGAGAATTAAGAGAACATATAGACTATGACTCACATCCATGTGCAGCAACTAGATGAGGAGGTACCAGCAGATGGTGCCCCAGAACAGGTACTGCATCATCTCCCGGGGCTTGCTGAGCCTCACACAGGCTCTGTCTCAGCATAAATGGCTTCCTCTACACCGTGCTGTCACCATTCAAGTCTCCCTGAAAGTCAGGAGCGGATACTTTCAGTTTCCATAATTACCAATTTCCAAAGTACGAATTTTCTTAATTAAAAAAATACTTTTATTAAAAAAATTAATCACAGGAAAAGCTTACAAACAACAAAGCTCCTTTACAAGAAATCCTTTAGAGAATATGACTAATATACCTGTACTTTTTAAATACAATAAAACATTGAGTCAAGGCCTACTCATTTTCTTAGTCTGATTTGTTTTCTCTTGTTGTTTTCTCTTTACAATCTTTCAATCATATTCTGGATGGAAAAAAAACACCAGCTTAGTTTCTGAATAAAAGTAAAAGTGCTTTCACTTCTACTTAGAATTCAAGATTCTCACAAGCCCTGCAGTGCAAGAGGCCCCACGCAGCCCTTTGTCTACAGCAGCAAGATAAATGCTTTGCATTTCCAGCACCCTGCATGGTACACCTAGAGTTCTCCCAAATCCAATGAGCTTGACCTTGCTGTGCTTTTTTTTTTTCCTCTCTGTTTCTACTGATTTGCAGAAAATGTCTGGACACAGATTTAAAATGAATATGTTTCAACCTCCATGTGTATGTATTGACAAGAAAGGGGCAAACTGTTCCTAATGTCCATCACTGGTTGTGTGTATGCAAAGGAATTAGTCTGCAAACTCCTAATTACAGGTATAATGACCATTAACTGAAGTACATTTGAGTATGATTTAAAATGCTTAATGTTAGTACTTTCCACTTCCTCAACATTCTAGGCATTCCACATTATTGTGCAAACAATTAATCAAATAGGAAAGGACTCAAACATTACCAATTGCTGCCCTCTTTCTCGTTCAGGCACGCTGTACGGACTTCAATTCTATATTTTCTGAGATCACCCACACTCATTCCATAATAAGAATCCACTTTAACTCCTAGGAGTTGTCACAGCCAGTCAGTATTCCAGTTTTCACACCCAGATTGCTGATGCCAGAGGATCTCATTTCACCTCTGTCTCTCAAATGCTACACAGGGAAAACCACTACTAGTTTTCTTTGTAAAATGCCCCGAGTATTATAACAGAACATCAAGAATAAGAAGCTACAAAAAGCAACCTGTACACCACAAATACTGCACAATATTAGTGTTGAACTTGGCAAAGAATAAACACAGCTTCTTTTTTAGCAGTGGCTAAATTCCCTGACTACAGCACTGGCTGAGTTTCCTCCCACTGTTATGTTTGGTAAACACACAGAACGATTATTTAGTCTCTTTTTTTTCTAATTTCCAGTTTTAATAATAAATTAGCTGGCTTAGGTTATTTTAAGTTCCCCATAAATAAAATAATGATCCTTACGGAAAAATGAATCATAGAATCACCAGGTTGGAAGAGACCCACTGGATCATCGAGTCCAACCATGAGTGACAAAATGAACATGTGTACATCGACAGAGTTATTAACAATGCTTTTGCTGACATTTCTGGTGCATATTTATGCTTCCTGTTTAACATCGGAAATTTGTCTCCCCCAGATCTTGGTTTCACTCTTGGTCTTTTTCTTGGCAATTAAATGGAACCTTTTGACATTTTTGTTCAGTCATGTACAGCTAAGATTTTTGGAGGCACAGTAATAATACAGTTCCATGAGAATCATAAAGTATACAAGTTCTCATAAAATATTCTTCCAGTTTCTCTGAATGTAGAATCTAAATGCATAAATTTTCACGGATATCAGCCCTCATTATGTTTCTGAAAGTAGTGCAGAGGCCTTTAAGAAGGGATTTCCCTTTGCCTTCCCTAGGCACTAACCATGCGCACAACAGACACAACCTATCAATTACACAATTCCTGCGTATAGTGTCAACTCACATTGAATTAACAGGATTTGACACAGCTTCTTACAAGGAAAGCACATAATTTTGCTTGCTAGGAATGCTCCATCCTCTAGACTGCTGAGAGTTTTTTGGCTGTTCAGCCTGGAGAAGTGAAGGCTCCAGGGAGACCTTAGAGCAGCTTCCAGTACCTGAAGGGGCCACAAGAAAGCTGGGGAGGGACTTCTTACAAGGGCATGGAGTGATAAGACAAGGGAAAATGCCCTTCAATTGTAAGGGGGAAGATTTAGATTAGACATTAGGAAGAAATTCTTCAAGATGAAGGTCGTGAGGCACCGGCACAGGTTGCCAAGGGAAGCGGTGGGTGCCCCATCCCTGGAGGTGTTCAAGGCCAGGTTGGATGGGGCCTTGGGCAGCCTGGTCTGGCAGGAGGTGTCCCCGCACACAGCAGAGGGACAGGAACTGGATTATCTTTAAGGTCCCTTCCAACCCAAACTACTCTACAATTCTATGGTTCTAAAATTCCATGACTACATGGACTCTCCCGTACAACGGTTCCTGAAACCCAGTTTGACAGCCAGGAGGGAATCGTTTATTGCCACGCAAGCAGAGTAACCACTTGCAAAATTTTACATGGATGAAGAAGCCAGTGTTAAGAGAAAATAATTTAGCCATATAACAGAAAATGCTCTGAAAGCAATGTCATTAGTACAAGATCTAGGTTGGGAAGGTTCCTGGATGGGGCACTAAGCTCAGTCTGAAAAGCCCTCTGATGGTTTGAAGATGGATGTATACAACTGGCTGAACAGGTACAGTGTGAGTGGCTTCAGAGCACACAAGAAACCTGCAGCACACTCCGTACAGTTAGGCTGCACGTATGGAGAACAATACAAGCATTCCTGGTAGTCATGCATTGTCTCTCTCTGAAGATAATGCTGCTTAGAAAGAGGAATACTAGCCAAGCTAGAAACCCCACCTTCATTGCAAGACACAGGTCACTGCCTTGAAAAATCTAGTGTAGACTTCATGCTGCTGGCTTTCAAGCAGAGCCACAAAGAATACAAGAGGGAGCCCTGAGGAGAGACACAGCCTAGCAGCAGACCTTCAAACCTCCAAGACTTACGGTAAAAGCAGCGAAACCATGTTAAATGTAAGTTATCACTAAAATTGTTCTGAGACACAATGCTCATTTTCTTCTCCACTTATTCATTACATCAGTCTTTATTAAAATATCACACATCCTCTCTTCTTTTGGGGCTATGAACTAGAATTTAACCTTGGATGTGGCAGATACATCCCTGATTCCCACTTCAAAGGATCATTTACAGAATTGCACCAACTTCCATCCTTGAAGACCACTGCCTAGTTGCTAAAGCAGTAAGGTGGTGCAACCAGGACAATCAAACACATTTTAGATGCCAGTGTCTAAAATCCATTTTTATTATGGCAACCCAGCAGTTAAATGTGAAAAGTAATGTAATTACTTAGGGAATAAAAGGAGATCTTCCCCGGAGATGAGTGTATTTTTTCAGAACTACATGTCACCCTTACCACTATCATTAAACCCAAGTACATCATTTTATCACCAATTCCAGTGGGAAAAAACATAGGGCCAAAATCAGGAGATATTTATAAGATAAGAGTCCAAAGCTGCACATCAAAATGAAGCGACTCATCAATGCAAAGCACCTCTTGGTTTCTGTGATATCAGGATTAGGACTGGATTATTCAGAAGCAGGCACAAAGTTCGTGCAAAATTTCACTCTCATTTACTCACGAGGAAGATTAAAGAGGAGTCAGCAACTTGCCCTGATAACGGGGGAGGCAGTGTCATAGCTAGAATGACAACATGGGAGTCTCTAAACCACATCCCTACTTAAGGTCACACTGCACTGCAGCAGGTAATCCTACAAAAAACTACCAGGACTGGACAGAAAGGAAGAAACTAATACACATCATCTAGGAGAACAGGAAGAATTAGACTAGATACCCAACTGAGACGGCAGGAGAGGAAAAACCCTGAATTATCACAAGCAAGGATATACCATACACCATAGGGGGGAACCCCTGCATTCTACATATGAATCATATTTGTTAAAAATGAAATTATAACCCAAACCACAAAAGGTATTCTGCATTCATTCTCCTTTTTTTTAAAAAAAAAAAAGAGAGGAAATGGGGTCAAAATTGCTATTGCTTCTGACACTGTAAGAGTAATCGGTCTCAGTCACTCAGACTCTGTACGTTAAGCTTGTGAGATCCTGGGAGGCCAGTTATAGCACAGGAAGATAACCCAGCCTTTGGAATAATAAGTATTCAAAATGAAACAAAATTTTAGACAGACGGTTTTCTTGGTGCTTAAGTCAAAGACAGCCATTTGGCATAAAATAAATGAGAAACAAAAAAAAAGCAAGCCAAAAAATGTTTATTGTACTACAGTGACCCATACTACCTGACCCAGAAGCCTTTAGTCCTTCTCTCATTCTCGTTTCTTCTCTTACATTTGGTTGTGAAGCCATGGGAATCACGACTCCCTGTGGTCCCTACATACCAACAAAACGTAAGTTGTGGCGTATCTGCAAGATAAAGGAGATTCTCTGAAGACTCTGAAATGGTTTTATTTAATAATCACAGAATCACAGAATCACCGGGTTGGAAGAGACCCATTGGATCATCGAGTCCAACCATTCCCACCAAACACTAAACCATGTCCCTCAGGACCTCGTCTACTCGTAACTTAAACACCTCCAGGGAAGGCGAATCAACCACCTCCCTGGGCAGCATATTCCAGTGCCTAATGACCCTTTCCGTAAAAAACTTCCTCCTAATCTCTA
>WAAB01013528.1:1466-23482 GCA_013389865.1 Piaya cayana | reverse complement strand
TGCACTCAATGCCTTCATCCAGGTCATTGATGAAGACATTGAACAGGGCTGGACCCGGCACTGAGCCCTGGGGAACCCCACTTGTGACTGGCCTCCAGCTGGATTTAACTCCATTTACCACCACTCTCTGGGCCCGGCCAGCCAACCAGTTTTCCCAGCTGCAGAGAAAACCTGCAACCCAGTACACCATGAACAGCTGGGAGAGCCTCCACCTGCCACGGACCTGGCTAGAATTCAAAGTGGTGGTTTTATCTTCAGATAAAATTTCCTGAAATTACAGTCATTAAATACTGTGAGATATGCTACTTTTTATTTAGCAAAAAAAAAAAATAATTAAGTGATGAAAGATTCACGCTGAAAAATCTCCACTTGAAATCTGATTCAGATTTCCTACATATCGTTACTGCATTACTACTGCCCTGTGCACTAGCAACTAGGACTTCTCAACATACCAAGGTTCTTCCACGCATCTGGCAACACAGACAAAGTCTGGGTTTAAAATGCAGAAAGGCAGTGAACTCGCCTTAAATTTGGAAGCTTCAAGCAGTATTTTCAACAAAATGACATTTTGTATTTGGGGATAAATGCATCAAAAAGAAAAGAAAAACAATTTATGCGGACCTTTGGTAGCTACTGTATAGATGTCAGACAGTGCTGCAAAAAAACATGCTGAAGACTTAGAGATCCCTCTCACTACTCAATTTTCTACACCTTAGTCAAGCTGTCTTCTACATAAAGCAGAATCACAATTGATCCAACATGATAAACACTTTTGATGGTTTTGGCAGCAATTGCAGTAAGACTTTTGCTATTACACCTACAAGAAAATGGAAGAAAGGAGGTGCAGTCTGAGGACAATCCATAAAACTCAGTGGCTCACTGTCACACCTCCTACAAACCAGAGAATGGTCAGAGAATCCTCCTCTTGTCCTCTAGATGTTGACATTCCAAAAAGTGACACATTCCCAATGACTCCCTTCTTTCTTCCACTACATGTGCTTCTCATCTGTATTTCTTTGTTTTAGGAAACAGTTGGCCAGCTCGATTCATTGGTAAATATTCTCATTTTCTTGAATGCTTAATATTTTAAAGATATTTTAATGTCTAATGTTCTCAAGTGATATTAATTCCTTCTTTTGTAGAAGATGCCTCAGCCACCAGGGGAAGTTATTTGCAGCTATGAAGTGTTTTGCTGACTCAGAAATCCAAAACTCAAAACATTTCACCAGAAAGGGAAGAAAATAACCCACAAATACATATTCCAACAGCTTCAGTTTTCAGATGCTCATGCTAACAGTGGGTAAGTCTTACACTCCATAAACAACCACAGTATCATGACAGAATCAGGAAGAACCATCAGGATTAAATCCTTCTTTAAAACAGCAGGAATCAAAATTTGATGGTAATTTCACATCAAAATCACACTACACCAAAACTGAATCACAAATCTTTTGAATAAGAGATGTTTCACAGAGGTAACGTTTAATGTCCTTCTGGAAATGTCAAGAGTTTTCCCTGGGGCACTCAAAGGCTGATCAAAGCCTCTCATTTTGCACAGAAATCTTACTACCAGAAAAGGCTTCTGCAAAGTAGAGATTATGATCCAGTAACAAAAGTCTGGTACTTTATTTTAGTAGCTGGCTCAAATCTTTACACCTCCATTTAGGAATAATTGTCTTGCCAATCACTCTGTTCATTAAAGGCCAAAAAGAAAAAAAGAACGATTTGGAATAAAAACAATATATTCTATAAACTCAGCATAAAATTAATAGCCAACTATTTTCTAGAGTCAAAATAATAACAATATTGCAGGTTCACTTTTCTTCCTCTAGCCTGAGTCTGAAACAAATGCACCAAAAAGTCCTTTTATCAATCCTGTGTGAGTGCATGGTAGCAGTTTCACGCATTAAGCATCTAGGGTGTAACTATTCCTATGTGAAATCTTGAAGTGTCCGAAATATCTACATCCTATTTGTATCTGAAGTATTGCACCTCAAATACTGAGTTCAGTTTTGGGCTCCTCAGTACAAGAAGGATATCAAATTGCTGGAGTGTGTTCAGAGGAGGGCAGGGAAGTTGGTGAAGGGTCTGGAGATAAAGCGTTATGACAAGCAGCTGAGGGAACTGGGATTTAGTCTGGAAAAGAAGAGGCTGAGGGGAGATCACTCACTACAGCTCCCTGAAAGGGGTTGTAGTGAGGCATGTGTTGGTCTCTTCTCCCAAGAAGAAAGCACTATGGTAAGAGGAAATGGCCTCAAGTTGCACCAGGGGAGGTTTAAATTGGATATTAGAAAACATTTCTTTACTAAAAGAGTGGTGAAGCACTGGAAGAGCCAATGGTGGAGTCACCATCCCTGAAGGTGAGTGTAGACACAGCACTTGAGGACGTGGTTTAGCAGGCACAGTGGTGTTGGGCTAACAATTGGACTGGATGATCTTAGAGGTCTTTTCCAACCTTAATAGTTCTATGACTCATGGGCTTTATGCTGCATCAGACTGAAGCCTTTTGCTTTTCCATTTTCCACAGGTGGAAGGAGCATTTCTGTTATCTGTTTTTGGACGAGGGAGGGATTGTCCATCCAGTTCTTCTCTTCCGCTCTGGGCTCTCTTCTGTGCAGTGTTGCCCTTCAGAAAGCAACCCTTTAACATTTGGATGGTAATGTCAGATCTATCCCACTGACAGCTAGTCCCATGGACAGAAGCATGATTTGCTGATTATAGTCTGTAAGCCACAGTCATTTCCATACTTGTTTCAGTGACTGGTATTCTCTGCGGTTAACAAGGGAACTTCTCGCTGATCACACATCCACTGTTCCCCACTTTATCTCACGAAGCCAAACTTCCACAGGTGCTGTACTGCTGATACACTAACTCTAACGAGTAAATCCAAAAGTTGTTTTAAAATTGAATAGGCATGAAATTACATGTTTGACAGTCTCTGCTCCTATTCATTTATATCAAACCCTTAACACTACTCCAATTTTTAAACTTGGATCTGGATGGGGCAGGGGGACAAACTGCTTACTCTCGCACCCATTTGGTTATGGAATATATGACTGAAGTTGCTATGATGCATTTGTCACCAATAAATCACTGTCAATCTTTCCTTCGGCAAGATATGGAAAGTAAAAAGTACAGTAATTTGAATAATGGTGGGAAGACCAATACTCAAGCAAATTTCTCCATTGCTTTCGCTTCCACTGCCAAATTTGTCAATAAAAAAGTCCAGAGACCAAGTGAGAAATCAGCACTAAAATTTCAACCTTGCTTTCCATAGTACAGTCTACTGACCCTCATCTAGCTACTGGAGCGGGGAATCACCCAACATTAAGTCTACGCCTAAGGCAGAGCTTGTATGCAATTTAAACTTGCACTTTGTGGTTTAATAGACTTCTCATTTTCTATCAAGATTGCAAAAATAGAGTGAGAAGAGAATAAACTCTAATCAGATCGCTGTGGTCCTTCAGGAAACCTCTAAGTACATGATTGAAGTTTCAATTTCCTGCACTTAATACTGATGAGCAAACTAAATGGTAAAATACAGATGTAATAAGGTCGTAGACCACGTTATTTTATGGTATTTGGATATGTAGCCCACTTTCCTTAGATTATAATCCATTGCTTCAGAGACGTGCACCTTCTCTTGTGAAAATCAGTAATATTCTTCCTGATACTATGCTATTCAGTCTTCTCTCGCTGCAGAAATGTAAAAACATCTTTCCAAAATTCTAGAAAACTTAGACGTGCAAGACTTAACACCCGTACCCTACTGAACATGAGTTTTCTAGGAATTATTATCATCCATCATAATTTAGAAGCATGTTCAGTGTAAAACAATAGTAGTTTCTTTTCTTCTGTGTTTATGAAGCTAACACAATGCATTTGGATTTCACTTGTCATGCCTGGACATTATAACAACATGAATATCAAAACACTAGTGCCTCCATTTAAGCAGAAAACATCTTCTAGGTCTAAAATGTTTCACATCTCTCTTGCAATTTTGCCAGATAAGCAGTCTTCACTGGTCTGGAACTTAACATTCCCAGTCTCCTAACTGGCTTAGTACCATAGAAACTTACTCTCTCCATTCTGACACAAACCTTGGAAAAATTTGCTTCTACCAAGATCCACCAGTTTTTCAGGGCATTTCACGCTGCTCTTTAGGCACTAAGGGTAGGAATTACACTGTAGTTTCTGATTTCTCCACTTAGAGAGAGATGCTCATGAGCTGACATGGGTGCTATGCTAATCGTCCAGATCACAACCAGCCAGAACGCGCAGCATCCCCTTTCCAGCCCACGCAACTGCATTTCCTTTCTGAGAAACTCAAGGTACTGGAGGGAAGGTGACGCACGCATGGGTCTTGCAAGGGTATGGGGTCATGACGTGGCTGCTGCAGACCTGCAGATCTAGGGGCATGTGCTCTTTTAAAATTACGACAGGCTTTAATTATGATATATACTGTTGTCATACTATGATGTATAATTGTTATTTTCTGATGAGGTTAGCTGTTTCACTGCAATTTTTTCTTTTTTTTTCTGCTTTCCCCAGAAGTAGGTGCACAGTATGTTATCCTCGGTAAAAGAACATTAAACAGAAGCCTTCTTTCAGGCATTTATACCTGTGAGGACATCTTCCAGCTTTCTCCAGCTCAGCCCCAAAGCTCTCCCCTTTGTTAGTACCAAAGCTTACAGAAAACACTATGTACAACTAACAGCTAACCTAACTATTTCTTTAGACATCAGATGCGACAAGCTTATTTTCGGTCTCTCCAATCCATGTTCCACAGCTCTTCTGTACTCTCCTAATACTCAGTTGACAGTGGCAGAAACTCTTTATTATCCCTGTGGCTGGTGAAAGGCTTCCTCTGCCAAGAGCAAAGGTAAGTTGCACCACAGAGTAGTTGCAAAAGAGCAAAACTGGCAATGCACACAAAAATATACAGCAAGCACATTTTTTTCATTGCAGAAGAGTACAGAACGATCTCTACTCGACTGTGGAAATCATCTGTTTGAATCAACTACCTTCTCTAATGACCGAGCAGCAAACAGCCTCACCTCCCAGCAAGAGCACAGTAACAGCTGTCCCAGTACATTACAAAGCAAACAGAACATTTAGGCTGTGTCAAGCCATATGTGTGAGATCAAGTTCCTGTTATCCCAAGGGCTTTACAAGCAGAACAAGATTAGTACTCCTAACCTAAAGAGCAAGTTGGAAATCGTATTAAGAAGACTACAGAAACAGTAACAGTAAAGGACTTTTGCAGACCTTTTAATAGCCTTAAGGTAAAGTAAGGCTTTCACCATAAGTTAAGTCAAAAAGGCATCAAGGAAAGTGCTCATAAGCATAGAAGCATGTCTACAGCAAGAAGTGACCACTGAGTGCAGTCAGACTTAAGATGCTTAAGTGAGATTATAAACCTGAAATCCATCTGCCTGGAAAGGATGGAGTAGGTTGGGGTTCCTCTTGCCACGTTCACATAATACAGGTACATCTGTACAACTAGATAAGAGAGGGCTCTTCACTGAACGGGGGTTCACGTGGCCTTAACTTCTGATGGGTATGACAATTTCCCTCTGCAGGTAAAAAATACCTTCAATTCCTCACAGCATCATCTGTAACTTTATTCCTGATAAGCTACCATCTGATAGCGTTTCTAGTCTCCTCAGAAGATTTCCCTATTAAAATTCTATTCTTCCTACTAAATTCATAAACCTGCATCACTGTTTCATTGACTGTATTCTGTGACTGATTTTAAATTTATTTTACTGAGATTACCCATGCAGAAACGCACAGTGCAGTGGCCCCAATCAGTCAGTCTACATATAAGAAGTCTTCCAGAAGTCTTCAGAAAAAGCTGGGTGAAATTTCAGCTTCCATATCATACTGTGAAGAGATGCTTTTCCCAAAAAGCTTATCAGTCCATTTAGGCATTTAGGAAAAAAAAAATCATTAACCATTACAGCACAAATAAAATGTCTCAGAAGCAATACTCTGACCAGCTGCATATACGGCTTCATATTAGTGTGTCAGGTATACAGTGTTATCCAAGAAAGGCACAGTGCTAACTCTAAGTCTAATGAGATCTTGAGCAGTAAAGAAATTTAGCTTTGATCACTGTACTGATGACCTCAAGCCAAATCAACTGATTTTGTGATTCTTCTATACATAAAGAAACAAAACACTTGTGTAAAGCTTACGGGTTTTAAGTGAACCTAGACACCAAAGTGATGTGCCTAACAGGAACAAATGTAGAACAAACTCATCAAACCGACAATCTAGATAGGGAAAGACATTTCTAATAGCAACAAAGTACTGCAGACACAATTTGCTTATTACAGCGTTTATGCCAGGACCAAAGATGGCTTCACTCCTTCTATATTAGTAATTAAACTATTTTCAACATGAGTGAAAGGGAAAGAACCGGGAATACTCCTTAGCTCTGAATCAGCTACTGACACCCACAGAGGATTTTCCTAGCAAAAGATATTTTTTGTTTGGTTTGGTGTTGAAATTCATGTTCCAGGTCACTAGTATGGAAATTTGCCCTTGTAATCACTATTACATTTGCATTTATATTCACTGTTTCTGTGGTGTATCCCTTAAAACTCCCATTCTTAAGATTGAAGCAAAACACAACTTTTGTTTTTTGGTTTTTTTTTTAAGTTGATAAATTAATCTAGTACGAATAGAATAAGGCACTGACACATATGTCACATGTTGCCTTTGCGATAAAAGGGATATACTTGCAAGGCAGAATTCTACACATCATCTCTGCTAAGGGAAAAAGAACCATAGGTTGGAAAAGACCTCAAAGATCACTCAGTCCAACTATCAACCCAACTGTGCCTACTAAACCATGTTCTGAAATGCCATGTCTATATGCTTTTTGAACACCTCCAGGGATGGAAACTACAGCATCCTCATTTGATCCAGCATCCTTGCTTCCCTGACCTGCGTCATTAGGCGTAGTGAATCATAGAATAATCAGCATGGAAAAGACCCACTGTATCACTGAGTCCAACCATTCCTATCAACCACTTAACCATGCCCCTTAGTACCTCGTACACCCGTGCCTTAAACACAATCACCTTAAGAAAGGGTCCTACCACAAATAATCCATTCTAACCCTCTTTCAAAAAGGTCTTGCAAGTCCAACATTTTGTTGGACAGGAGCAACAAACGATGCCTATGGAAGATACTTCTCTAGTATAATCTCTGGCTCAGTTATGATTTGTGGTTCAAGAGTTTCATGGATAATACACAGCGTCTTTGTTTTCAAAGGAATAAAACAACTACTGGAGCAGTAAATCATGTCTAACGGCTTTAAGAAATTAGGTAAGCTTTTGGTACCTCCAGCACCCTGTAGCAAGAAGTTCCTCTGCTTAACTGCACTGAGATGCAGAAGCAAACATGTGTTTAATCTGGAACCCAACATTACAGTTTGTTTCAACAGTTTATTCTTCAACTAAAGAAATATTAGCTCTTTAACCTCTTGCTGAGTTTATATCTTTCCTCATTCACAGCTCTACCAGCCTGAAAAGTGCAAGTCTACTTAGACGTTGCTTGCATTTTCATTCCACGGGTCATCTGATCTGCAATCATCTCTGTCCAGGCGTGAGACCGCAACCACACACGCTTCTGAAGATGTGGATGCACCTCAAATTCACACAGCAGTTTTGTTCTCCTTTCATAGTAGTATCTAGCATTCTGCTTTTTGATAACACTGGATATTGAGGTGAAAAACAAACTGGAACTACTTTAATGCCAAGATACATATTACCCGTGTAAGATCAGGATGCTTTTTCAAGCTTTTAGGCCACTAAGACCTAATTAAAACAAAGTTTTAATTTTAATAGAAATACTCCTGTCGAGTATGACCTGAAGTCTTACTTAACATCCCCAACTACCCTCTCTATTCACACAATCAGCCTATCACCCATCAGGCAGATGATAGCTTGCTTCTGTCTGCAGAGTAAGGTGGAGGACTCAACAAAGAAACTTCACCAGTGACAATCCCATTAATCCACAGAGGGGACAATATAGAGCCAATACCATTTGACATCTTCACTGATGACCTGGATGATGGTGCAGAGCAGCATCCTCAGCCCTACTTATGGAGTGGCTGACAGACAAGATGATTGTGCTGCTATTCAGAGGAACCTTGACAGGCTGGGGAAATTTGCCCACAAGAACCATATGAAGTTCAACAGAGGGAAATGCAAACTCTGTTAGGGGCTCAAGGTGCATTCAATATTTATTACTATTGCATCACTTTGTTCCTCTGAGAATTAATTTCAAAAGTATAGACAGAAAAAGACAACACAGTCCAGCATGTTGAGACACTGGATGACAAAGGCCCAGGAATCAATCCCTTCCCCAGCAAATACCCTCTTTGGTCACTACTGTGTTATAATCAAACAACCCCTAAGAAGAAACGCAGCATGCTTAGCACACTTGATCTTTGTGAGGCCTCCCACATTTCAGACTCTGGATTTACTGGGAAAGGTTCTCAACTACTTCACAAGGGATGGCTCTTCCTGCTCCGTCCCATCACCCCAGTCTCTAAATCTGTTGCAGCATTGAGGTTTTTCAGGGTTTTACTGGTCATCTTGATTATTCCACCATCCCCGGATGCACAGCAGGAACAAGTAACCACCCATCTTTGAGCTTCTGAACACCTTCCTGCATGTAGATGCACATATCCAGTTCTTAGAATTCAGAAGAAGGGGCTCATACAACACTTGCCTCTTCCTAAATAAACACCTTCATTTTAACCATGAAGACTTCTTTCCTGCCACTATCCATCCACTGGAAGTAAATCTAATGACGGTGTGTGCCTTTGCAACTAAGCAGGGAGCAAGATCAACCTATTCATCACCACAGGCAAAGGCAATATTGCCTCTCCACATTCAGACACATAACTTCCCATTGTTAGCTCTCTCATCATTATCAGAAGCCACAATGGAAAGCCTCCTAATGATAAATCAGCTAACTTGACAATGATCTCATTTGTCCACAGTTCAAGCTGTGCCTGATGGCATTTACAGTGTCACAAACACTATTTAGTTCTCTTGAAGACCAGAAAAATTAGCAAGAACATACCTTTCAAACACCAAGAAAATATGAAGTCTTTGGAGATTATAAAGAAGTCTCACATGTAAAAAAATCTCTTTATGACTACTACATACATCCCCTAACAAGAAGAATGAAAATGGAATTCCTTTTTCCTCTGAACCTGGTAAAAAGTTGAGGTGACATCACCTTTTCAGTTGTTATTTCATTACAAAAATTCCTAAAATTAGGTACTAAGAAACTTGATTCACTGTCACACTTCCTTACCCAGAATGACAGCTTACTTAGAAGGTAAATGAAAGCTACACTCATCTCTCTAAATAGCAGTTGTCACATTTTTTTTCTGAAAAAAACACCTAATTTGAAAGAGCCCATCTAATGCTTCTGGAGTTAGGATAACTCCAAGCAAAATCTTCCAATAACAGTGACAAATATAGCATAAAAGTTCAGAAATGCTATCTGCCTTGATATACATCGTAAATTGCTTGCACAGTGGCTATAACAAGCATCACTTACCACTGAAGTGGTAAGGCCAGGTTGGATGGGGCCTTGAGCAGCCTGATCTAGCATGAAATGTCCCTGCCCATGGCAGGGGAGCTGGAATTCTTTAAGGTTCCTTCCAATTCAAACCATTCTATGATTCTATGAACAAAAGGGATTATTGCAGCACCAAGTAAAAGAAAGAGGAGGCACTGACACAGGTTGCCCAGGGAAGCTGTGGCTGCCCATCCCTGGAGGTGTTCAAGGCCAGGTTGGAAGGTGGCTTGGAGCAACCTGGCCTGGTGGGAGGTGTCCCTGCTCATGGCAGGGGGTTGGAACTGGATGGGTTTTAAGATCCCTTCCAACCTAAACCATTCTGTGATTCTATAAAATCTGTTGTGTCTTCAACAGAACTCTGTATACAGACAGAAGGGCTGGCTAATAGCAACAGAACAGGAAGAGCACAGTCTCTGATCACACACTTGTACCACACTAACGCTCGGAACAATCAACCAGGAATGCAGGATCTCAGAAAGTGTGGGAATATAATACTGGTTAGGGGTATGGTGACAGGCAAAGCAAGTACATGTGGGGAAGCCCCTGCCCCTCCCCAGCAAATCCCACACAACTGATATGAAGAAAATGGGAAAAGTGAGCAAAAAGAAAATGGAGTCAAGAAGGTGAACTTTAAGAGAATGGGTACGTCATCATAAAAATGCCTATATACAATTCTGAGCCTCCATTACTGCCAGCCAGTGTAGAGGCTGTACCTCTGTAGCTTTTGTCCCTATCTAGAGATGAATCTAGGCCATCTGCTAAGCACGTGTATTATCATGGCATTCAGTAAGGTGAAACAATATCCTTCGTTTGTGGTTTGTTAACATCCTGTATTGTTATAATCTGGCACTGGCCTTTTGACCTAGCAGGAGAATTTCAACTTTCATTTTACCATACACTTCTTAAGTCCACAGAGTAAGAAGTTTGGCAATGCTTATTTTGCCAGTTTGCCTCTTTTCCACTGCAAAACAATAATATTGAAAAGCAGAAACCCTAATCCTCCAAGTTCTTTCTCCAATAAATGAAAAGCAAAGGTGCCCAATAGCACTGGTCTTTCTGCATATGTAACTGCAGAGTTTAAACATGTAGCCTGCCTCCTGCTTATACAACTTGAGCAACAGAAATGCGAAGAGTATTCCTCCTGTAGCTGATTCTCAAACTGAAAAAGACCTGACGCAGAAAACTTCATATTCAGTCTCCTGTAACACAGCATATGATGGGAGAAAAAAAAACCAACAGAGAGGATTTTTGAGGTTTTTTGTGTGTGAATGCACACTCTGAAGTTAACAGCTTTGTGGTTAGCATTCTGAGACAAAATAGCACTGCCTTAAGAGTCAACATTTATTATTGTGTATGCTGAATGAAGATGGCTTTTTTTCATTAGTTTGTGCCATAAATAAATACACTCCGGTAACTGCACCTCTAGACAAAGAAGAGAGCCTGGAGAATAGAAGGCTCCAAGGAGATCTTAGTAGCCTTCCAGTAGCTGAAGGGAATATAGGAAAGCTGGGGAGGGACTTTTTACAAGGGCATGGAGTGACAGGATGAGAAGCCTGCTCAGGTAGGAGGTGTCCCTGCCCATGGCAGAGGGTTGGAAATGGATGGGTTTAAGGTCCCTTCCAGCCTAAACCATTCAGTGATTCTATCTGAAAGAGAAATCAAGGTCAGAGTTTGTGTGATGGCAGCAAATGCCCCAACAGGTTTTCACACAGGATTGCTTACCAGCTATTACATGATAATTTCTTTTGACATCACTCAGCAGCCAGTACAACGAGGCTCCAGTGAGCACCACAGATTGATTTTGCCCTGAAAACCTGAAAGTATTTACTGACTTTTGAAATGAAATTCTGTTCTCCCTTTTCTTCAGCCAACAGAAGAATACACAGAGGTTCAGAACCTGTATTTTTCCCCAGAAATCATGAAGAACAAGAACTTAGAGGACCTATTTAGTTTTCCACCCATATGCCAACAAACTTAGCAGGCCAAACTCACAGAACTGTGTCTTATCAGCAGTGCATTTGTGTTGGCCACTACAGTTTTCCACCTCAAAAGAAGTGTGAAACAAAACCAGTAGAGGTTAACACTTGTATTATTTTGTGGGTACATCAGGAGCACTACCAGAAGGCTTGGTGTACATTCAGCTACCAGAAAATGGGTACTAAGGTTTTGATACTGGTAACACTGTGGTGACAGGTTTTACAGAATTCATTTGGATAATGGGGGAAAACAACAACTAAACAGGGCTAAGCAATGTATGCTGAACCTACCAAGGATAGATTTTACCTACACAAAAAGAAGCCATACAAGTTCACCCAGAAATCTTGCAGAAATTCGATTACTTCCTCTGTAAATGCAGCACATGGTCTTAACCTGTATTATTTTGAGTACTAATCCTTACCCTTTATTAATCAATCCTACTTTACATTAGAACTCGCACAGTAAATCATTTTCTCATTCAGACCAAATCACCCCAAATTTTACCATAAAACAAAACCACTGACTCTGAGGTTCACAACCTTAGTGGGTGAACTTCCTGAAAAGGATAATCTTTTCTTGTATTTCTGTTGCTCTGCTTCACATGTAATGAAGAAGCTCCTTTTCTCATAATGCACAAACTGCATTATACTGACAATGGTCAACAAGTAAAGGAAGAAAGTTAGGGATAGTCAACATTTACCACATTGGTTTACCTGACTTTTTAGCAATTTCAGATTCTTGTTCTAATAAAACTCTGTAGCAACCCCAACACCAATAATTATGACTGTGTAAAAAACAGCTTCTTGAAGACTACTACTCTAATGTCCAAATATCCTTCAGATATTCAAAGATCCATCTCTACCATATACATATTTTTGCATGTTTTGCATGACAAGTCACCACAGCTGTGTGACCAAAAGAATAGTGATTTATAGTAAATCCATCTGTTGGCTATTATATACACATGTAAAACCAGTCAGTGGAATCATTAGCAGGTGCCATCAACTGTTAACATAAAAAAAGTCAAAAGGAGAGCCTATCTACATCTCAGCACCTGCATCACAGGAGATGCCTATTACAAACACCTCAAAACCTCTAGCAATGACTCACTTGGGGTTTTTTTGGCACTTTCTCCTGAAGCAGTGGGTACTTGCCCTCATCAGGGCCAGTATTCAACTAGTTAGAGCCACTATTCTAATCCAATATGTCAACTCCTTTCTCCCTCTTTTACCTCTTGCTGTTTGTCCTTGTCAAAGGAGCCATCCAAAGGATACGTTCCTGTATCATCCTTTATCACCATAGTGATGATACAATAAGGATTGGCAAATCAGCAAAATTCATGTTATACTCCCATCAGAAGCAAGCAATAAAGAAAAAAATAAGGCTTTCTTCTGTTTTCTCTTATCTTTCCTAATAAACAGGTCATCAGTTCACTCCCATATGCAAATACATTATTGAATCCATCGCATTTATCTGAAAACTGTCCTACCTGTAGTATATACTACAATATACTGCAACATGGAGACACAGGTTATAGCTATACCTCAAATATTGTCATGGTTGTTCTTGCCCAACAGAAAATACAGCAGTTACCTATTCAATACATTAGAGAGTTTGAGGTTTAAGACCACAGGTACTTGGGAAGAAATTGCTCCATTGTACAGGGTGTGTTAAACTCGCAGAGTTTAGTGGTATTTTTAAAAAATTGTTATTATTTGCTATTAACCTAATACCTTCAACAAACCTAATTTTCCCTTTCATAAATGCAGGCAGGATCACGAACCTTTGCTACTGCTTGACTGGAGAGAAAGACTGAGAAATGGCTGAAGAAGGAAAGAGGTGGCTATCTCTTTTTGGCAGCCTAAAAGTTAAATGAAAATGAACTGCAACTCAACCCTTCGTACAAATCTTCACTTCAACATCTTCACAAGTCTCCCTGCTGAGCCAAATAAGAATGCTAAAGGTGCTTTTTTCCACAGGCTATTGATTAAAAAAAAAAAAAATAGAAAAAAGAAAAACCTCTGGGCCCCTTCTAATAGAATATCATNCCTGGAGGTGTTTAAGGCACAGGTGGACAAGGTGCTAAGGGGCATTGTTTAGTGTTTGATAGGAATGCTTGGACTCGATAATCCGGTGGGTCTCTTCCAACCTGGTTATTCTATGATTAGGAGACAACTTCTTCTATTAAAAATTCTTTAAAATGAGCCTAAGACACAGCTAGGAAGGGTTAAATCAACAGCCCGTGATCACAAATCAATGGTTATCACTTTTATCAGACACTGAACTCTGCTGTGGTTCCTGTGATTCTACTGACAGTAATCTTGTAAAGGCACGCTACTATAGTAGGAGTCTGAAAAACACCTGCACACAAACTAAAGGACGTGAAACAAGACAGTCATAGTAACTCTAGCTGAATATAACTTTGTTCTGGTGATGGAGAAAGGAGGCAAGCACCTTCATCAACAAGATGCCCAATACCTCAATGAAACCAAAAATTCACCAGTCACCAGATTTGCAAGGGAAAAAAAACCAAACCCAAACCAAAAAGAGAGAGTTGCAAGCTTTCAGTTCAGAAAGTCACAAAAAATAAGAGCGTAAACTGAGAGGAGTCAGATCCTATGTGAAAGCTTTTCCAGGCTTTGAGGTTGCATAGATCAGGGGTTTAGTCAGTGTGTGTAATTTACTTTTACTCATTTTCTAAAAGAGAAAATGAGCCCTTGTTCTTTATTCCAGGTACAAGTACTACAAAAAGGATAAACAATCCACAAAACCAGCAACAAGACACCAACATTCTTCTTCCTTCCTAGCTCCCTGCTTTAAGAGCCATCTAATAACTTTGGGAACAGATTAGCTAGCACAGTGAAGATTTAAGTGTTTAAGCAGGACAGGATGTCAAATCTTAATGTATAATACAAATATTAAGTTATGTGTTAACATTAACTGAATTTGTGTTGTTTCAGGGTTTAACAAAGCAATCTCCTCCTCACCTAGCACATCCAGTAAAAAAGGTCAGATCAAGATCTGTTACTTTCTCCTGCTGGACCACAAAGCTTGCAGCAAAAAAAAAGCATTATGGGAAAATTAATCACTCAAGCTCATGTGAAGAGTTAATTAAATACTTCATATTCAGATTACCTCCCCCCTTTGAAGTACAAGCCTTTTGGTAGTCTTTGATAACAATTAAGAGACAAAAATCTGATTCCAAACACATCTAGACTGCAACTAAAACCATAGTTTTGTATGATACGGCCTATCAAAAGGAAAATGTTCTTAAAAGCCCTGTCGTCTAAGAATTATGGGAGCTCATTACCTAAACAGCGGTAATTCTTCACACACCTATCTGCAAACCTGCTGAAAAATTTGACAGAATACTCAAGCTTTCCTTTTTTTTGAAGTTTCCCAAGACCTCCAAAAGAAAAGAGTGGAACACTGGGAAAATAAAGTAATAATCCAGTGCTAGCTGTGTTGTGTTTTAAGCACTGATGCAAAAAAACCCCAACACACCAGCACAAAGGAAGTGCCTGGAGCCACCTCTAATCTAAACCACTACTCTAGAAAGGAGCCAGATTTAGAATCTCAAATTCAGTGCTTCCAAATGTATTTCCATGGAATATTTTATTGAGAGAAGCATTTATAATTTTATAGAGCTGACACAGGAAAGACTGAGTAGTATTGGAAACAGCAAGCAATAACTAGAAACAAAAAACATGTCTTGTGCTCACCATAGAGCTATTTCTTAATATTTTATACAATCAAAACTCATTAACTTAAACCACGCAATTAAAAACCTTGAATAAAATGACCTAACTTCACGAGCACCCTGGAGAAAAGTGGACAACCTGGTGCTTAGTAACTCACCTCTGCACTCGTAACTCCTGTCTGAATTTGGTTATTATCAAGAATAAATACAAGAGACAAAAGTTACAGTGCCAGAAAAGGTTTCAAACTGCACAAATACTACATAATGCAAACTATAATAGCTACTGGGACTTGTGCATGACCACTCGTATTAAATATTTGTACTTATTTCAAAATCAGGAAATGATAAGCAAGATCTTCAGGAGCTGGGACTGCACTGCTAATTAGCACCAGTCTATGGTTAGTGGACAATGAAACACTATTTTAAAAAGAACTGTAGTAATGGAATGGCTTTAATCCAAGTAAAAGCATGTTCTAATCCACTTTGAACAGATCTACTCCCCCTCAGGTTACATGACCAGAGTATGCAAAGTAGGTTTTCACATGTAGTTTTATATGCAATGGTGGGTGAATTTGTTACTTGCTCATCCTGAATGCTACAGAACTTCAAGCCCTAGTAGTGTGCAAACCCAGAACTAATCCCACACAGCTTCAGCAGTTTCACTGACATAATGTTAAAGACTTCTAACAGCAGGGGGAGTATTTAGCTCAGAACTACACTCAAAATGAGGAAAACTTATTTTTAAACCCCGTGCATTGCATTCCCAACAGACCCCAGAACCAGAAAAGACACACAATTCAATATTAGGCAACAGTTCAGTGTCAAACGACTGCTTGCTCTCAACATCAGTACTGTGATGCGCACCACAAAATGCAGCGGGTTTGGTATCAGTAAGAAAATCTGTAAATACTTTCAGAAGCAGTGCATCTTCACTATATGCTGGAGAAAAGTCAAAGGTGCACAAAAGGAAAAGAAACAGCATTAAGATATACAGTAACAGAAAAAAATGGTTTAACACCCCAAAACAAAAAAATCCTGCTGGAGATTTTTCATTAACATTTCAAATTTGCTGTTATAAAGACTGGTTTACGCACCTAAGCTTACACTGTCTGTCTTTGCAAAAGATGACAGGTAAAACCACCTTCAGACAGGAAGCCAACTTTCTTCCTGTTGTTTAATCAACAATTACTAAAACGAGAATGCTTCTTTCTTCTTCACTTAATGCCACAGGATTTGTGAAAAGGTAAATATATATAGAGAGAAACAAATAAAGTGCTTGAATTCTACATCTTTAGAAGAACATTTGTGTGGCTGTAGAATGTTCGATGGCATATTCTATGGGGGAGTGGGACAGTGCATGAGGGAAAAAGTGTTTCATGCAGAAAGCACAAAGAGAGACTGCCAGAAGTGAGTGTGGGCTTCTCTTACACTGGTGAATGTAGGTAAAATCCCTCTTGCTTTACAAAAATTCCAAAGTGTCATCAGGAGAGGAAAAACAAAAGTAATGATTCTTGCCATACAGGTAGAACATATGAAAAAAATGTGTAATAAAAACTCTTCTGTGTGACGCCCCCACCATTTTCCCCCCCAAGAAAGAAGAGTATAAATACCCTAAACAGCTTAATGACAACTTATCAGCTCTCCTCATATAGCATAACTCAAATACTAGCATACAGATAGATAATTAGACAGTGGCACAATGTGCAAAGTACTGATCTTCGGATGTATTTCAGCACTGATTCTTGTGACTGCAGCTAATGCAGCACCTACACCATCAGAAAAAGTCACGCTTCTTAACACTTTAATAATGGATTTACAATACCTGGGAAAAAGCAAGCAAGTAAGTGATTTCTGTTCTTTTATTATAGTATCCTTTCCTATTTATCTTTTCTAATTTGTTTTTTACATATGTTTCTGAAAATTTAACATTTTCTCCCCTTTTTCTACAGAAGATTCGATATGAACTGTTCACGCCAAATGACAAAGAGGTGAGTTTAAATTTTCTCTTTTCAGAAGAATTTCTAATTTTTTACAGTATGGCTACTTAAAAATGATATATTATTGAATCATATCAAAACCATTCCTTTATTGGAATGGCAGATATAAAAGCCAACCCTGAACAGTTCAGATTCAGTGTGGGGAGTGCAGTTTCTTAAAGACACTTCTGTTTATGATCTGTGTTCTCAAACATTAACAGGCTAATGTACAATATTACCTCATTGTTCTGTGCAATATGTAACACTAAATGAATCCTCCCTATTCGTGCTTAAAACAGCATTGAATCCACATGGAAGTGTTTTATGAATCATTTAAACTTTGTATAAGATCTGCTGGAGGCAATGCTGCTGTTTTAATACCCAGCACAAGAAGAATTTTAAGAATGAAACTAGACTTAGAAATAGATTATGCATAGGAAACTGCCTTATTCTATCTGAACTCAATGCAGAGCCTCTAGAAGGTTCTTTTTAAGAAGTTATAAGTCCTTGATATCCCACCAATGCTGAAACTCAGTTATACCCTCTTTACACAGCTCTTCTCAGGAGCAAAACCATACCAAGCCACTCTGGTGTGTCAGCTATAGATTCACATTTTATGATATTTAGTGAACCTTCATGGTTCCTTCTTTCTAAAAAACTTGCACATCAGAGTGTAGACAGTGTCCTAAGAGCAGCTAGTGTTCTAAGTACAGCTTTACTACAGGCCATTCACCATTGAGAGGCTGTTGATCTGTACTACTTTTTAATTCAACCTGCAAGTAGATCCACATAGAACAAGACCACCGAGTTATTTAGTACTGGGAAGTAGTTAAAATAGTTCCACAGGTTATCTGTTAACTACTTTGAACTCCCAATTAAGTTTTTAATCCAAAAGAATTCTCACAGTAATTTTGTTTCAGTAAAGATTTAAAGCCAGATTCTGCAACCACTTCCTTAACTGAGTCATTTTTCTCATGGTGGCAACATCAAGACGTAGCTACTTCAGAGCTCCAGTGCTTAAATGCGTGAAGCTGACTAGTAACACAGTCACTGAGTGCCTGAAATAGCTTGTAAGAGTGGTGTGCAAAGTTATCAACCATCTTCAAAATCCAAATCAGATGCAGAAGAAAAAGACAGAACAACCAATGGGCATCAACTGAATGTGGCTCTAAAAAGGCTACTGTAAAAGTGACAGAGGTTGTGATTATTAACCCTTTTACTAAGACATGATTTCCAATGAACAGTCAGCAGTAAGGCTTGGTTTAGGAGCAAATACTACAGCTTCATGTTCCCGAGAGATATTCCAACACAAGTGTCCTATAAAGATAAGCCACATTTCAAAAGCTAGAATAACCTACCAGACAATATCTTACAATGTTTAATGGGAACAAATGAAGTATACATTACAGAAAACAAATGCCTAATTCCTAATATAAGGATAAAAACAATGGGTAATTGAGATTTATTTTAATTGAAGCAATTGTCCCTAGGAAACACGTTATCTCTATAATGATTTTGCTGACTGTTTTAGGAATGCAGCCGACAGACTCTAGAATGTTACCTGACAGAAATTAACATCTTGAAGCATGAAATTGAAGGTGATGATGCTGTTCATCTTCAAAATATCCAAAAGAATCTCCAGAGACTTGTGGTAGGTAACCTTTCTACCCAATTTAAAAAAAAAAAAGAAAAAAACTGTCTCAGTGTTAGTGAAAACCAATGCTAGAATCAATGTTTTTATGCCTCAAGCTCTATGTGCTATCATCTCTTGAGAATACAGGATTTAACACAAAAATATTGTAACATTAAAAGATGTAACAACATGTATTTGCATGCTAATCCAATACAATAGAACATATATGAGCTCCCAAAGTTATATAAGCCAAGATAATAAAATAGTATGTTAATTTTCTTTAATCAATCAAGCAAGGCGTCTTACAGTGACAAAGACTTGCTTTTAGGAGCTTAAGAATTATTTACCAAGCAGTGGCTTCCAAAACCATGCCGTAAATCTCTGACTGTAAAGGACTCAACACCTCAACACATTTCATAAGCCAACGCCATGGCTAAGAGATCCTTGTATCGTTTTAGAAACCCTCTTCAGCCTACAAATTAAGACTTGCCTCTGCTGCAGTGTTTGTCATAGTAAGTAAATGTGTTCAGAAGTATGAAGTTTGTTTACATGCACAAAAAGCTCCTTTATAAGCAGCAGCTTCATCAAATCACTCCTTAACACCTAGCAACTGACAAAAGGGAGTCCCCTGAAACATTAAGGGTTGGTTCCTTTTCCTAAGAATTAAAATTAAGCATACAGAAGTTGATATATTATTTCTAAAACAAGATGGCAAGATAACTACAGCCAATCAACCGAAATATTTGTATTGCAGGACATAACTCCCCCAGGAACTACTGAATGCAAGACCTGTGAAGCACATGAAATGAAGAAGTTCCCCGAGTTTCACCGAGAACTGAAGAAGTTTCTGACATACATGCTGAAATGATCGGATAACCACTCTTACTTTTACTGTTACGTTATTTATTTAAATATTTAATTGTGACTAATTTATATTTTTTGCCCTACGGCTTACTAGCCTCCTGTCCATTTTGGGACCGCTGCATGCTCTTAGACTGAGTGATAAAGCAGTCTGTTCTAAGATCACATTTGATCCTTTCTGTAAGCCCTACGGGCTCCAAATGTACATTGGAAAACAAATTAGTCTCACTTTGTCAATAAACTTAGATAACTATTTATGGAAGAAGCTATTAAAATTTATTTGTAGATGATATTTAATAAATTTCAGTAACTTAAAAATAAATCACATCTAGAGTCATCTTTGCTAAATGAGACTGTCTTTTGCACTGGGTATTTATTACTCTGCTATATTTTTGAAACACAATAAATGCTCAAAAAAAAACTTTACTGATATACAAGCATATGGGTAGAAGACTTAATCAGGACACCTGCAGGTAACCTTTTTAAAGCAACATAAACTACAAATTTATGCTAGCGTACAGCACAAGGTATTGAAGTGAGAGACAGTACCAAGCTGCTTCCCCCAAAAAAGAAACCCCAAGCCCCAGACTTCTTTTGTGGGCTGTCCTACTTAGCTACACAGGGTTTCTGCTCTATTTTTTGCAAGATACATTTTTCTTGCTAGTGTAAGCAAAATGTGTAGTTCTCAAAAATCTTCAGAGACAGGGAAACATTATTAAAACAATAATACACCTGAAATAACAACAACTATGCAGATAACTGAGGTACCAGCGTCCCAGAACATCAATATAGCCACTTCTTTCCAGCAACAATAGACATAAAATTGATGATTAACGCACATGAACACATATTCACAAATAATTCCTTTTTGAGGAACCTCAGAAATGTGCTTACTTATAAAAAAGATGGGGTCAATCGTGTGACGTTGTAGGTTTTATGCAGAAAGAAACAACTAAGAGCATCTATACAATCCAACCCCCATAACTCAGTGCCAAGTTGTAATTGATAAAAGTAAGCCTACTGCACCAGTTATCAGCCTATCATGTACTCTTTGATGTATTTTGCAGGTAGGTGTGGTATGGAGTATTTCAAGTTGTACTTAAAAATAGACTAACAATGGAAAATAACAGCAGGTTTCATGAATGCTGCGAAGAGAAAATGGGTGTTAATGATAGCTTTCTGCCAAAACTGGGAAAATACTTACAGTGCTGGTGTCTGCTGCTCTACTTATCTCCTCTTCCCACAGCAAAGGAGCGCTCTGTCCCCACCCACAGGGACTCAAGAAAGCAGAGTAATGTCAGTCATCCCAGCCGCAAAGAGATCAGCTCCACCCTCTTCTCAAACCAGATGTCTCCCAAAGGACGGCCTGTAAGAAACCAAACAAACGGTGACATAGAAGATGAGACAACAGGTGAGAAGTATATTCACAAAACTTCTTTCTACCTCGTCAATCTTTCGAGAGTAACACCTCTCTTTACATAGATTCCCTCTTACTTGATAAATTCTTCAAAATAGCATGCAAAAATAAGGGAAAAAATCTCTTTGAAGCAAAGTAGGATAATACTTAAAAACAGAGCAAGCATTGAGCCTATGAGATGAAGTCAAATAGAGACCAATCTTAAAAACACACATAAGAACATAAGAATGGTTTGACTAGTACTGACTTCCGATTATGACCACCAACTGCAGATGAACGTTAGTGCACAGGATCTTGCAGGACCACCCATACCCAAATGCCTGCAACAATAAAATAAACTAAGACGGAGATTGTGTAGCAGTGACAGTAACCTGGAGAGACAAACTTGGAGACCCCCTTGGATGCCTGCTGGACTCCCCATCAGCTCTGCGTCTGACTCAGTGTGGGAAGACGCTCTGAGGGGGTGCTGAGACATACCTCATGTGACACGTTATTACATGTATGTGACATGGTATGGGACACACCGTGACTGAAATAACATGACATGTAACACATGTGACATGACAGTCATATCATAGAATCTTCTGGTTAAGGGAGACCCTTGAGATCGAGTCCAGCCATACCCATCTGCTACTAAACCGTACCCCTGAGCACCTCATCTATCGATCTTTTAAATCCCTCCAGGGAAGGTGACCCAAACACCTCCTCAGGCAGCATCTGCCGCTGCCTGACAACCGTTTCAGACACAAAATTTTTCCAAGTTTGTATTCTGAACCTTACATCGTCCAACTTGAGCCCATGTTCTCTCATCATATCACCTTCCATTTTGGAAAACAGACC